>JAKKIK010001403.1:0-16669 GCA_024500135.1 Heterodera carotae | reverse complement strand
CCCATAGACCCTCTTCCACACTTCTCGCGCATTTTCGTCATCAATATCGATGGGTCGCAGACCTGTCACCCGGCACACCGAATTGTTTATGGCACTCAAAAAGTCAGGCAACACTTCCACCCAATTCGAAGTATTATTGGCAGAGAAATATTTGTATAGACGGGTCTTTAGTGTGCGAGTTGCTCGCTCAGCAACGGCAGCCTTATTCTTTGAAGTGGTCTCATATTTCTTGATGCCCTTCTCAGCGTAAAACTCCTTGAGTGTTTTTGCCACAAACTCCAACCCTCGGTCTGTGTACAGTGTTTCCGGTGTCTTTGGCATTTGCGTAAAAATCTCCTCGAAAGCCTTCTTCATATCTGCAGGCTTTAATGCCACCGCCCGGGTGTTGAAAAACGATCATTCCGCGAAGCGGCTGATTTGGCTTAGTTTGCGACATGTCCTTGTCCACAGCACTTGCGCTGACGCCCTTTATCGAATCAATACGCTTATTTGCATCTGCTGGCGCCAAGTCGGGCATACAATAATTTCAGTACGGCAATAAACCGCAAAAAAAAAAAAAATTGTCGCATTGTCAGACTACGCGGAGCTGCTTTTGTTCATCACACTTATATGCTCCATCAAATTACAGTTTCCAATAAATTTGACCAATGTTTCTTTTCTTCCATCCCTTATCCGTTATACTTGAAAATTATTTAAGAAATCAAAATTAACAATCAATTTATCATTTTATATAATTCAAAACCTAAATAAAAAAACTAGAATAATGAAATTTTCAACATAAGATATGGCCATTATAATATACTTTAAGAAAAAACTTGTGAAAACGAATTAACAACGAAATAATGAGGGAATATCTGTATAATGAAAGTGTGAAAAAGCTAAAGATAAATATTCAAATTTCTTATAAGAGTCATATGACCACGTAGATACAATAAAAAAATATAAAAAAGCTAAACATTATACGTCCATAAAAATAAAAAAATACCGATAATTATAAACTAATCTGACGATGAAAATAATAAAAAAGGAAAAGGAATTCTTCCTTAAGCTATAAATATCTCGAAAGGAACTAAATATAATGCAATTACCTTTCAAACATATGTTTATGCATGACATATTATTTTGTAAGAAATCCGCTTAATAAGTATTACAATAACTCCGTCTCGCATTGAATAACACATAAAACCACATTAGCAGAGAAAAAAACAATAAATAAAAACTGCAGTAAAAATTTCCAAATTCAGAAAAAATGTGACGGAAAAACTCCAAATATGGCGTATATAAGTTATATAATAATAAAGGAAGCGAAAATTAAAGTAACATTTATTTGGTTTTACATATTTTATCTATACATAAATACACAGGATCCCAGCATGTGGGAATAAGATGCAGCAAATCACGAAACGCCGCTTGGAGTCGGGCGAGTCATTTGACGAAACAATTGTTTACTCATAAAAAATGTTTAAACGTTTTTCTGAAAATTACATATCAAGTTACATTATAAATATTTTCAATTCCGTTGAAATAAATATTGTGTTAAAAATTTTAAAAAAATCCAAAAATATAAAATCAATTACAAAATCTTTACAACTAATCAACCCAATCAAGGACAAATCTATATTTTCTAATTAATAATATGGAAGCTTGGTCCTACCGGCAAGGGCAGACTTGTAAAAAAGGGCTAATTTATTTCAAAATTAATATAACAAATAAACAATTAAATTATTTAACTTAAACTTTTTATAGTTGGAATAAAATTTAAAAGAGGAATTAAAACTTTTCCATTGAGTAAATTAAATGTTACTTAAAAAAATAAATAACAAATAAAAATGAAACAGTCAGATTAATACTATAATA
Organism: Heterodera carotae; assembly: GCA_024500135.1. Classification (NCBI taxonomy): domain Eukaryota; kingdom Metazoa; phylum Nematoda; class Chromadorea; order Rhabditida; family Heteroderidae; genus Heterodera; species Heterodera carotae. Next base: position 14,812 of record JAKKIK010001403.1, on the reverse strand, counting down.
ATTTGAGACAAAGCGTGAAGCAATTCATTATTACCAATTAAAACCTTGAATTTGATTTAGCCTTAAATCCAGAGGTGCCATCGAAAATTTTCCAAAATAAGTAAATCACTGGTGTAAAATAAGTTTTTGGCGCCAAAAATAAGTAATTAAAATTTATTTGGGTAGTATGGCGGTGCCGATAGGCGCCGCCATCAGAATTCTGAAAAATTAAATGAATTTGTTAACAGAATTGCTACATTTTTCTACGTTTTTTCGTGTCTTATTTTTATTACAGATACTATTTTCTTTGAGGTCGAGGGTGCGACGGTGCTGATAGGCGCCGCCGGGAAAAATCTGAAAGAAAGTGACTGGATTTGTTAACAAAATTTGGTCCTCTTCCCGTCTTATTTAAATTCTAGAAGACAAAAATTGCAAGATTTGAAGAATCGGAATTTTCTTGGCCTTCCTAAAATAAGACACAAAATAAGACCAAAAAGCAGTAATCGCTAAGAGGAATTGATCCGGCGGTGCTTTATGCACCTCCGGGAAAAATATTTTAGTGAATCTTGTTAGGATTTTGCGTATAAATCGCTTCAAAATAGTCATAAAATCAGAAATTTCCTTTTAATGCCAAAAATCAGTACAAAATAAGAACAGCGAGCTCAAATCAGTACATTACTTATAAATAAGTACACATGGCACCTCTGCTTAAATCTTACCTTTATTGCTATTTGAACTTTTACTGCTCCAACTCCGTGCATGGAGTTGGAGCCGTACAGGCTAAGTGAAACTATATGGTTATAATAATCTACGGCTACCTTCGAATTTTGCATATTCAATTTATTCGTTTTATTAAGATGCTGCACTCTAAAATAATTGTACAAAGAATTGTGTTGGGTTGGTCTTGAAAAATGGCTAGAGACTATTTCAAGCACATTCCTCCAAAATTTAAATAATAATGATATAGAATTTTTATTGCTTTATTATTATAGCCCTGTATTTGTATTAAATCTCTATTTGTATATCTCTATTTACCTTTCATGACCATAGAATTAAGTTATTTATCTCTTGCCTGAAGAATGGCAAAATCTAGACATTAATGAAATTATTTGAATAATAATTATTGTGTTCGATTGAAACTAAAAGATTATATAAAAAAAACGTAAACTAATTAATTCGCGCAAAAGTTGAAGAAGATAATAATTTACAATCTCCAAAAATACTATATATTTTACTTAACTCAAACGCCGATTATTAATTGATTCAACCGAACAAAAAATATTATATTGTACGAAATAAAAAAGTAAATGATGATATTCAAAATTTGACAATGTAAAAACAATTAAATTTAAGTAATCTTGTTAAGCACTTCAAAATTTGTTTACAAGCTATTTTATTGGTAGTAGTGCACTTCGAAAACCCTAAGGTTAGTGGAAATAAATCAAATCGAACACAAATAAATGTAAACTGATTAACATAGATAATTTTGATAGAAAAATAGTTACCTAGATATCATTCTAGAATTTCAACTATTGGATGACTTGGAATTAAAGGAAATAATTCACTTAATACCTAACCATTAATTAAATATAAATTTATAATTAGTTTAAAAAGAAAGTAACTAAAAATAAATTGATAGAAATTAAATTATTAATATAAAAGATATCCGGAAATATAAGGATATTTCGTGTACTTTGATAGAAAAAAAAAACGAAAAATTTGTTCTCAAAATGCAATAATACATTGAATAATTTGTGCACCAAAATTATGAAGAACTCTGGGCGAACATGATATAAAAAAATTAGTGAGAAAATATTTATAAAAAAATCCAAAATAATTAATAAACTCAGTACCGAAAAAAAAAAAACATTATCTTATTAATTTCTAGGCGTGCAACAATATCCGACATTTAAAAATAAAAGAAACAATAAAAATGTGAAAACACACAATTAAATTTCTGAATGGGGTAACTCCGAAGGAAAGTAATATTAAGAACGATACCGCTATTCTCACTAATGAGGTATCTTTCAGGATTACATAGCCAAAATAGAAAGAAGGCTGTAAACCTTATTTAAATGAACATAGAGAGCATCAGCCTTTCTGCATAAAAAAAATTAAATTATAATAATGAGCAAGATTCATACCAAAAAATTATAATATGTAAATAATTTGTATATTTAACCGTTAATTAGATTGTGAAAAAAAGGAATTGAAAAATACTAAATAATAGGAACCAGTAATAGGCGAGCTACAATCAAAGTCTTTGATTAAAAAAAAGGAACATTTAACACCGATTATGACCGAAAAAACAGGAACCCATCCATGACTACTTAATTAAATTGACAAATTTATAGCTCTTGAGAGGACGAAAAAAAACAATTAAAATCAGCATTGGTGCTGTGCCTGCACTCGCATACAAGAAAGTTCAGTTCACACGCTACGACTCATTATCGGATACTACCAGCTATCTCTTCTACACATTCGTCGAAACCTGAATATCAATACTAAATAAAAAAAACACAACTATATTTCTTATTTACTGAAAAAGAATGCATTAAATATTATAATTCTATTTATAAAAATAACAAATAGCATAATTAAATTGTAAGGATAGAGCACCTTTTTCTTTTATTCATGATATTCCTTTTTGCTTAAAGTAAAGTGGTAGCCTACTTTCCAAATGCACAAGTAAACGGAAGCCAAGCAAGGTTTATTAATAAAATTAAATTCTTATTTACATTATCGAAAATTCTCCATTTCAAAAACGATTGAATCGTAAAATATTTACATTTAATGAACCGCAAGATCAATCAATTCTATTCAACTCAATGATAATCAAATGGGTTTAGTCCATGAGAATGGCAAAAAAATCTGCCAAAAAACCAAATAAGTCCTTCGATTAAGGATTGGTATGAGGGTTTTACGTGGCAACAGTTTACAAAATAGCATGGAAATAATTACTATTGCAATGAAAAAAAAAATCAAAAACCAAATTAAAAGTTATATTATTGGCTTAAAATTTTAATATCTAAAAAGATGTGTAATTTATTTATGCGGAAAATGAGCAGAGCGATATAAAAAACCCAAAACATTAACAGAATCAGCATTTTAGTTTATTAATTTAATACAAAATAAAAAAATTAGTTTGCGAAACAAGAAAAAAAATTTTAAAACAAGTCCCACATCTTCAAGACGAGGTCAAGAGAAATTACGTGATTATAAGCGAAACTGTACATGCTAATGCGATTTTGTGTTAACAAAGTCAGAATTTTTAATGAAAAAGCACTAAACTTTTAGGAAAAAATAAAATTATAATCTTATACGATTTTAAAAGCTACTCAGCTTCTTTTTCATACACATATGTTCCTAAGCCAAATATTGAATTGAAAAATAAAATTGGGCAAATATATTATATAAATCAATTAACGTATATAGTTTGATTATATTAATAAAACATTTTGGTGACAAAAACCAGACCATGAAAATTTAGCTTGACGCCTGCGCGTCATCCAATCAGAATACTTCATAAATATTTGAATAAACCCTTTTAAAAACAATAAATGAAATCGTTTAAAATTCAAGAAATTTGTTAATTCTATGTAAAAATAATAATCGCCAAATTAAACTAAAATACATTTCTGTGGGTTCTTCTAAATTTCGCATTTATGCAATATAAAAACTATTATTAATCCGCACAAATTTGAAAATAGCTATTTATAATTTAATGTTATAATTTTGTCAATGAAAATCAATAGACTGTATTAAATATGTAATTAAATATTTTCAGAGGTATAATTCCATATTTACAAAAAACGTGCTGGTACAATAACGTGGAGGACGCTTTAGCGATCTAGAGAGCGAACACAAACGAAACTTTCCTAAAAAAAATCCAATATTTTGTATTTAGAAATCTTGAAAAATTAAGTGACAAATGCCTATTTGCTGTCAAAAAAGGTAAAATGCGTTGTTTACAGATAGATTTTCCACTATAAAAATAAATTCCTTTCAATAACTATGTATTTGTTTTTATTTTAATGATTGAAGAGGATTTGAATACCAAATGGGCACTGCAATAAAATCGAAAAAATCGCCCTTAAGGATCGGTCTTCCAATTTTAATTTTTGCAAATGTAAAATTAATTTTTCTAAAAAATTAATAATTGATAACAAATCACCAAAACTTAATAACCTAGGTAAAAATAAAAGCCCTACTCTTAATTAATAATATTTTCATAAATAATAAAAAAACTTTTTTGAGTGCCCATAATCAATGAAATAATATTATTTTAAAGGTATATAATTTAAAAGATAATCTTTAGCCAGCAAATACAAGTGAAATCTTTTGATTTTAAATTTTCCATTTTATTTGTCTTAATGAAATTTTTAGTTTATAACTGAATCGATTTTGATGAAACTATTTTCGGTAAATTTTCTTATAGTTGTATGGGATCAGAATTTGGCATTAAACTTTTGTTAACAGGTTTTCTACAATTTCTACATTTTTCCGAGAGTTATTTTCGATTCAGAAAATATTAGGCGGGAGGTACGGCGGTTACGATAGGCTCAGCCGGAGAAAATTTTGAAAAAATTGATAAACTTTAAATGGAAATGAAAACTCAAATTGAAGATTGAAGAAAAAATAGTTATTTTTATTGTCACAAAAATAAGGGATAAATAAGCCAAAAATTACCATTCAAAATTAGCGATTTTTATCCATATAATTTGCAACCCTAATTATAGATGTGAAATATTCAATTGGTATGTCCATTTTACTCAAAAATAAATATAGGTCATTTTTCGTCAAATGGATGATGGCATCATTTACGAAATCAATCCTTCCATGCATTTTGTCCTTTTCTATGTCCCTTTTTACATTCGTTCTCTGTTTGTCTGGCAGTACTTTCTCTCCCATTTCTTTTCATGCTTGGTTCTTTGTCTGGCAGTGCTTTCTCTCCCATTTGCGTATTTCTCTGTTGCCATTTATTCCCTTTTTCTCTGCATTTTTATTCTCTAACATTTAACATTTTTAAATCCTTTTCTCAACTTTTCATGCTTGCCCCGCCGAACAAAAAAAAAGGACGCGATGAACTGACCTTTCCCTTCCAAATATTGGCATTAGCGAAACATTGATTAACCAAAACAGACGAACACATCTAGACCCACTTTCATCATTTTAAAATAAATTCATCTTTTACGATAGATCAGAAGTTATATTGATGCCCCAATAACAACAATTTTGGAAACATTATAATATTTTTCGAAATTTTATAAAAGGCGAAATTTTCAATAGTTTAGGTAAAGATTAATATGTAGATTTTATATATAATTTTAAATACTTTTAATAGAATAAACCTTGATTAGTTTTATATAGATACAAATAATAGAGTGTATAATTGGGTACATACATACAAAACAAATTTTAAATGGTCAAATTTATACGGAGACCAAACTAATAACAAAAAAATTTATAATTCTCCTCCAGTTTTAATATATGGATTTTCTTATTTTTAAAGGTCCACCAGAAAAATTAAGCGCAAGTTCTTAAGGATAAGTAAACGATTTGTGTCCGGGCGATGCCTGTAGGGCCGCGGGTTTTTTTTAAATCTATGAGTTCGAACTACAACCATTTTCTGCCTCTTTTTCATATTTTTTAAATTTATATTTGCAGTTTTGTGTGAAAAAATAGAAAAAAAGAGATTATGTGCTGCATTGATGTCGGAGTAGCTTAATGTTAAACCTTTACGTTGCAGTTGAGACTGTTAGGGTTCGAATTCTTAATTCGTTATAACGTTTTCAATTTTTTACTTATTCTATTATATTTGCGACTTTTTGGAAATGAATTTAAATATGTATTCTAATGTGATGAGATTCTTCTTAACTTAAAATATTTTAATTTGTAAACTAAAACCGAAAATTGAATGTCGGAATTTTGCGAAAAAGCCAAACATTAAAATAAAAAACAATTTTTTCTCTCTAAATGTTTGTGTTGCTATAATTCTCTCTTCTAAAAAATTCAATGCATGGTAAAACCTGCGCGATCCACTCGGATGGACACATTTTTCTAAATATTCATTTTCTAAATCAGAGCTTAAAAAGGTTGTACTGGAAATTTTTTAAATGCCTTCCCCAATCAGGTCAAAAACAAACAGAGCAGTACGACCTGATTTCTCAAATGAATAGAAAACCAACAATCTTCCTTTTTTTGTTACTAAATAAAATTAGAATTTCGAATTTTATATTCCATCAATATTGTTCGTAAAAGTTTTTTTATATTGTATTGAGAAATAAATAAGATAATATTGTTAAAAAAATTTTCAAAAAATGCAATTAAAATCTTAGCTAATGCATAAATTACTTTAGAAAAAGATTGAAAAATGGGTGAACTTTAAGCTGTACTTCTTCATTCTTTTAGCTTAAAATATCCTTCGTCCAACAGAATGGCTTTATGTACCATAAAGTAAAAAGCTAACCTTTGCTTTCTTGTTGCATTGCGCATTTTTATGACGATTAGGCTGCTCTGGCCAGTAATATAGTGACTAATGATGTTTATATTGTCTTTTCCATTATTGGTATAGATTGTGTTATGTTAAATCTTTAAATATAATGGAAAAATCAAAATTTCAAACTTATACATCAATTTTAATTTTTTTTGTGTCAAAACAAAAAAAGTATAAGTGAAAACTGTAAATTAACAGTCAATCCTTAAAGAGTCTTTTATAAAAATTTAATTTAAAAAGTAATTAGTAAGATCAAACCCAATTAATTCTAATAACAATCTTGTAATATTCTGAATAAAATTATTTAATTAATAAATAGGTAACTGTTAATTTTGCATAATAAATCATCTGATGAAAAATTTTAAACGATGAGCAAAAAATACACTGGCCATTCCTTCCTCCTCTTCCCCTAAATAATTTATTATTTGTGCCTTTGCATAAATTATCATTTTAAAAGCTTATGGGCCTGGGCCACTCCAACCATTGTTAGGAAATATAGATTGTTAAAGCGAAATAAATTTATAAGAAGCATAATACTAATTGTTCCTGTGGGCTTTCCATAACTACAAACTTTCAACAAGGTAAAACAAATTGCGTTCTAACGATTGCGGTTAAGAACAACTTGAGTTTGTTAATTGAGTGCGCGACTTATAAAGTATTAAAATGACCCAAATTAAAGGTGGAGGAGTCGAGCCACGTGAAAATATAAATCAATAATTTATTTTTGAAAAATGAGCTTACCTAAATAAAAAAAAATAAACGGTGGCGTGTCAAATATTTATACAAAAACATGGGTAAATTAAGTTTTAAATATTGTCGAATTATTCAATTTCCAAATGGAATAGTGATGCCGAGAGAGTAGGCAAATCTCTACGATTGGATGTCGGATGCCTTGAATGGACGTCCAAGAGAGCAAAATATTTGTAATGCTTAATAAAATAAAAATGAATAAAATGGTATCAAAAATTATCTTCAAATATTTTCTCAGTTTTAATAATTTAAAAATTTTATTGCTATTCTCTTTACTATTCGGGCGCCTTTATGAAAATACACAGCTTGAAATATTCTGGCTTTTGCTTTTAACTAGTAAATGCAATGATTTTAAAAAAGCATAATATATTTGGTTTTAATCGGGATGTTATTTCAGAGTAAAAAATAATATCATAATCAATAGCTGATGTATTAAAACAAATGTAATCTCGTATTAAAGACTACTTTTTTACAAGGATCAACCAGAAATGGAGAAATATTATCCATAAAAACATATAAAGAAATCGCCAAAATCATAAAGTTCACTTTTATTATACCAGGTAGTTCAAAGAGAGTAATGTTAAACCAAATGAAAATGTTTAAGGCCAACAAAAGAGAAAGATGTAGTAGGCGCGAAATGAGAGGTATGCATACAACGAAAATAAATTAATTCACAATTAATCACAAAATAAACATATTTTCGAAACTACATAAACTTATCCAATTTCTCACTGCAATTTTATTAAAGATAAAATTCTAACTTACAAATTAAACAAGACAACAAGCGTCTATAACTAAAAATTGCGTTAAAATTAAAAAGTAGAATTTTGAAAAAAGCCTAGAATTAAAATAAAGTAATAGACAAGAAGCAACTGTAATGAAAAAAATTAAAAATAGATAGAACTGGAAATTTTAAAAATCAAATGCGTCATCACAAAATGTTTTATATTATAATAAGACCGGGCCGCTTTTTAGCAACCGCGAAACGCGATACAAAATTATAACCCAAACCCAAAAAGAAATATATTAAAACAAAAGTAGAGTGAAAAGGGTAAAAAGAAAAATATGCAAATTAAACAATGAATTTGACAGAACAATAGTCTCCTAAAAATAGATTGATTAAAACAGATGGAAATTCTTAAATTCTTATTGACTTAAATTTGCGATAAGAGTTTTTAAAACAACTAAACGACCAGTACAAATGAAATATTATATCACAAAAACATACATTCAACAAATAGTTGTGTACGAAGGCAGGCCCGGCTTAGCTTGACCTGGCACATTTTTAACTCAAAAACATTGCTCTTTAGCTTTAACAAATATTATTTAAATAACAAAAAATTAAGAAAATTTAAATAAAAATTTGTTATCTCATGATTTAATGTATAGATCTAAAGTTACCTAAACATTATTGTTTTATCTATTTAATAAAATAAAGTTAATTTACCCAAAATAATAGAATACAATAAACTAGGCTACGACAAAAACAGAAAAGTAACAAGATAATTATGTATGAAAATTAATGAAAAAAATTCAGTTATGGTTGCAAGAATGTACCTATTAGGACTTAAAAAAGATCCTTGAGCTCTTGGTAAATTGTTGTTGATATCACAGTAAATTCTCTTCGTTAATTAAATATGATAAAAACAACCAAAGGATTAAGTTTAGAGAAATACTTTTTATCAGCTTATTCTGACAAAGCATTTAATGCAAATTTAATTCGGCTCGACTTTTAGAAGAGTACTTGCGACAAACGGATGACAACGGTATCAAATTACTCTGGTCGTTGTACATGGAAACGGCTAAGACAACGAAATTAATAATTGAGACATTATACAAAGAGTTGTCAATGGCGTTTTGCAAAAAGTTAAAACCAGCAAAAAACACCCATTAAATGAAAAGTAATTTTGTAAATCCAATATGAAAAAAAAATTTTTCAGTAAGAAATAATAAACATGAATAATTTTTAAAGGCTGCATAAAACCAAGTTTTAATAAAAATATTTGCACCCAAGAATTTGTTCTGGAGTAGAATTCACGAAATAGTAGTCACATAAACCAATTGAATGGTAACAAAAAAGAGAAATAGTAAATAAAAAACGAATATTAACTGAGCAGCAACAACTCAACGGAAAAAACATTTTTTAATTCAATACATTACCAAGCAGAACCACGACATCAAGAAATTGCGACGCAAAAACCAAAAATAGCAAGTATGTTATATGATGAGTACTTTTGATGGAATTTAATATGCCAAACCTAAAAAGAGTATAATATAAACGTACAGTGTAAAAAAACTATAAACTTAAAATATTGCAAATTAAGATGTAGAATTTGAAATATATTTTTATACAGTCAAATTGTAATTAAAAAAAGGTAACAATAATTAATATTAAAATATTGGTGACTATGAGAGTATAAATGTATCTTTTACGGGCGAGGATTTTTTTTGGCATTCTCAATTGCAAAAACGGCGTTTTTTCGCAATTGCGTACGCGAATTGAGCGTTGCGGTAGGAAGACCCCTATCAAATAATCAAACCTCCTTGCACGGCAAGCTAAACAGCGAGGACGCGCATTTATGTAAGTAACCAATTATACACTCTATTATTTGTATAAGGCCCTTTATCAACAAAAAAAAGTGTTAATGCATAGTACTTATAATAACTGGCAAAAATATTAAAATGACAACTACTATAAACTGAAAAAGTGTTACAAATTAAAAAGTCGAATAGATATTAAAAATCTTATTGAAAAGTAGAATAGATATAAATCTTAATTTCAATAAATTAAAAATTTAAATGGGATAAATTAAATCTATCATCTAGAATTAAAATAAAGTAAGTTTCCAATTTTTAAAATGACAGGTTAATCAAATTAGAGTGTGACCTGCATATTCATTTTGTTAAAAATGATCGCGCTCAGTGAACAATAAATAACGAGGGTATGCGTGAAGAAAACGACCATGATAATTTGAGTTACATGCAAAATCATATTGTGAATTAATCAAATGGTAAATACAATTATACATAAATAGCATTAAGCAATCAGCAAAATGTAAATAAGCAAATGATGAATAATAATTACATCCAATTACAAACAATGGAGGATTGTCCATTTTAAGGAACAAATTGGCATTTTAATAATTTTAAATAAATATCTTTCTATCCTTGGCTCACCGTCATCTGCAATTTAAATGAAAAAACCAAGAGGAGGAGGCCTCATTAATCTGAAATGATGCCCACCTAATATACAAATTAATAAGCAAATCATGAGCCTAAATAAAAAACGAAAGAAAAACAAACATCAAGATTGATAAATATAAAAACCAATATACTGACAGCTGCTGGTGTTAAATAACTACATTAATAAAGACTATAATTAATATGAAATGCAATAAATTGAAAAGTCAATAATGCAATCGATACCGAAAAATTAAAATCGTGTGTACAAAATCGGCAATATAAATTAATCGCATAAATTAGAAAAATATTGAATGCGAACAGCGCAGCAATCTTTTAATTGGTATTTAATCTAATCCATAAAAAATAAAATGTTTTGGAACGATTCAGCATGAATTTTAAATACAAAACAATGCAGAAATACTACTCAATTTGTATATATCATTGTAGAATTTTTTTATTTAAATGAAATAATTTTTTTCAAATAACGAAAAAACTAATAACTTTTTACAATAACGAAGAACCCAGCAAAATAATTTGGATAGGGGTGAACTCTGCGCAAGCTGAGTATGACGATTTGTCGGATAGGCATCAAAACAATTTCCAAAACTAATAATAATTAATAGCAGAAATAATCTATATAGAAATAATTTTTATTAAATGCAAACAATTTCGTCCAAAAATAATTGTTATACTTTAAACGGTTAAAATAATGATCCTTTAACAAATTCGTTTTAAAATGCAAATAAAAAAGGAATACCGTTACACCTCAAAGAAAAACGTACTTTTAACCAAAGGCATTTAAAGATTATGTATAAAATCTAAAGAAAAATAAGTTTGCTGATGATACATCTAAAAAGAAATCAATTATTAAACTTACCAAGAAACAAAATTACAAAAAAAATTTAATAAGCTAAATAGCAAAGAATTAACTGCTAAATAAATTTAAAAAAAAAGTAAATATTAAAAAGAATTATTCGCAAAGAATTTAAAATATGGAAAAACATTGAAATTAAATTTGTTGGAAAAGCCCACATAAAAGCATCTTTTTTCAACTTAATAACTGAAAAATAACAATATGTAAAAAAAAATACTTGACTTAAATGCATGCGCAGTTTTCGCATCTAAGCAACTAGACAACGCTTAGCGGCTAAAGAGTTGGTTGTTGACTTCAGTTTTGGTATATGTTCTCAGGTTTTGAAAAATTCATTGCAAAAATACCATACTGATCATTGAACCAGTCCAAATTCTGTACCTTTTAACAATTATTTGGTAACTATATTAAATCTTTATTGTGACCAAAACAAAAATTTTAACTTATTCTACTTTGGAAATAAACTATTTCTAGATTATTTCAATATCTTGAATTGAAATCATATGAAGAAAATTAATTCCGTTAAATGTAAAGTTAAAAATAACTATAGTAAATGGCAAGATGGCTCTTTTTAATTTTAAATTTAATTAAAGTATAAAATAATAAAGAATTAAATTAGAGTAAAGTACGGGAATATTTTTAACTAAAATCAAACTCACAAAAAGTGAATTTAGTATTTTCCAATTTAAATGATAAATTTGTATGTACGAACAAGTGTATATATGATTGACTGACAGCAATCAAATATTTTAATTATTAGAATAATTTTACTGCCGGTTTTACAACGGTCCCACCCACGAAAAAATTAACTAATTTTAGTGTGAATGCACAAAATATGGTCATATTAAATATGCCATTATAATGAACAATTGAAGAAATTTTAATATATATTATTTTATATATAAAATGGCATTGCCTTTAAATACACAGTACTGAAGGTTTTTTTTCTATAGATTTTTTAAAGTGAAACTATATAGAAATGAAAAATCTAATAAAATGGTTGCCGTAAAACTTAATTTATTTTTAAAAATTAATTAAAACGAATTAAAAGTGTAACTATTGTGATTAAAATGAAAACAAGCAAAACAACAGCAGTACATCGATTTGAGTTAAAAAATTCGACCAATAATGCTAATTTGGTTTGTAAATGCAATTTATCATGGCTTCATGAAAGACATTTTTATATCTCATGAAAATTTAGAACAATTAATTATTTTGTTCCAAGACTGTCTTTTTAGAAATATTAAATATCTTTTATTTATTTTTTAAATTAAGTTTAGTGATTCAAAAAGATTCATTGGCAATTTCGGCAGCTTTGTTTTTTTATGTTTTTGTTTATCAGCCTTTTCATAGTAATTTTTTAATATCTTAATAATAAGTTTCACATCTCGAAGAGACTTGTTTCATTCACTAATTCGAACGTACATTTATTTACTATTGTTCAAACAAAAACAAAATTTTTATATGTTCAAGTTACATATTTAAAATTTTGATTTTATAAATTGTGTTTGCTTAATCATATTATTTTGTTATAATTTTCTCTGTTGATAATTACTTGCCAATTTTAAAATTCTTTAGTTTGGTTTAGTTTATTTATCACAAATAAATGTATTTATTTGAGACATTAGTGTATATTACAATAATTATATATCGTAAACTTTATTCTAATTATTAGTTCAAGGACTTTTTACTTTTCCGTCATTCTTTTAATTTACTTTGATCATTTGATAAGTTGAATAAATTTTTATTTCCCTGACATTATTTTATTTATATTTACATTTTTACTTTACTTTAGCAATTACTTTAATTTATACTTTTTTTCTTTTTTCAATACTACTTTAAGGTTCCTCCTAAAATTATTTAACGAAAAAATAATTTTTTTTCTCTTGACACGTGCGCTAGGTCGTCCAAATTAGTCATCACCGATCCTATGTAATTCCACTTTGGATTTTTCGAGCAAGTTGTATATAATTATTTCGGTATGAACATTATCTTTACTAATAAAGTAAAATCATTTCTTTTAAGACCCTTCTTTTGAATTGACAATATAATTCATTCACAATTTTTTATTTTTAAAATATACAATAAACTTGTTTATCGCAGTGTTATTGTTGTTAGTAATTTATTCATTTATTTTTATTATATTAATTAATTTATTAATATAAGTTTTTCCTTCTACCGTTCCATCTTTAGATTGTAAGCTTTGCTTTGATCATAAAATTATTCGAGATCATTCTGTGGTAGATTAATTTTTTGTTTATCTTGCTTGCTTGAATTTTTATTAATATATATCTCTTTTTTAAGGCTAATAATTATTTTATTTGTTTACAAATATTAAATTGTAAGAATAGGTTCCTTTTTTATTATTTTTCATAGTATATAAATTAATAATGCATATTTCAGTTCTAGTTGTAATTACCAAATTTTAATAAGAATTTTATAAATGCAAAGATTGCTTTTTAATGTTTTACATTTTTACATAAATATTATAAAATACCTGAATTTTTACGAATATTTTTCAGCAAAAACCGAAGCAAAAAAGTTTACTTCCATCCACCAATTTATGAAATAATTTGGAAATAATAAAATTTATATAGCATCTCAACTTTTTTATTTTAGCGATAGAAACATAGTGGCAAAGTTTTGTAGTGTATACATAGTCTTATTTTACTTAAATCACCGTCAATGATTTTTTAGACAATTATTCTTGCTGCTGAAGATAAGTACAATTTTAACTGTTTGTAAATAACATAGTCTTACAGTTTTTGTAAAAAACGAGGCTTATTCTTTTTTGAGAAAATTTTCTTAAATTTTATTTAATATTTTAAAAAACCTTGCAATCTTAATGATCTTTCTATTTTTTTTCTATCCGTACATATTAAGATTACAATGGAATTATGATAAACAATATAATTATTCTTATTTCAATATTTTAGCATGTTTTTGCTACTATGATTAAAATATGATTGTATCTATTTTCTCGATAGTCTGTATTTAACGTCTGCTCACCATTTCATTATTATAGACCAAACTGACGGAGTTTTGTAATGTATACATTATCTTATTTTACTAAAATCACTATCCATAATTTTTTAAACAATTTATTACTGCAGGAGATAAGTATGTTTTTAAAAAATTTATTAAATAATGGGGTAAAGTTTAATGTTGTTAAGATGCATTATTTCACAATTTATTTGCTGACTTAACTGCGTTGATAAATAGTGGCATTAGTAAAAACAGTAAAACTGTTAACAATTCCTAAATTTATTCTCGCACTTGTCATTGGGAACGTGTATTAAATAATTTCTTCGTATTGCGTTTTTATTTAACATGGTGCATGTAAATTCGAAAATTTTTTGAATAATTCTCGTAATTACAAATAGGTATATATATTTTACACGCATCTATTTTATTACATCTAAATGTCTAAAAAAAATAGTTAAATATGTTTTTTATAGAATACATGAACTGGTGTACGATTGACAAGGATTCCACTTCTCATGTACTCTTACAAATGTTTTTAAGGATTCTTC
>JAKKIK010001402.1:0-16672 GCA_024500135.1 Heterodera carotae | reverse complement strand
CGGCCAGTCCGGACAACCCGGAGAGCCTGGACAACCCGGACAGCCTGGAAACCCCGGAGGCCAAGGACAACCTGGCGACAACGGACCGCCCGGCCAGCCCGGCAACCCCGGAGGCAACGGAGAGCCCGGACAGGCCGGAGCACCGGGAGCCGTCGGACAGTGCTGTGAGTCCAAAAGAAATCATTCGTGTTAGACTTGTCCGTAATTTGTTCGACTTTCAGACCACTGCCCACCGCCGCGTACCGCGCCCGGCTACTGATTCTGATCAGGAACAATTGGCTGCTTATCATTCTACCGATCAAAGAGGCTGCCGCTCTCTTCTTCCCTTTTCCGATCATTTTGGCAGCACAAAAACGTCGCTGATCAATCAATTCACAATTATGCCATTTTTGTATTGTGCAACAATAATAATTCATTGTATTGTTGTTATATCATCAGCACAACAAAAATAAAGCAAGCAATTTGATCACATTGGCTCATTTTCTTCGTTTGTTTAAGAAGCAATTGTTTGTTGAACCTTTGTTTATGGTTTGAATTAGCGGGTTAAATTATACGATATATTACAAAAAAAAAATAATAATACAGATTAGAAAATCTATGTATAAAATGGTCACTTCTCATCTCGTAGATCCCATTCTGTTTTTGATTCTCAATCCGGCTTAACTCTGCGGCTCCTGTCCTATTGAATTCTTTTTTCTAATTTTCTGTATTAGGATAGGACTCTAAAAACAAGGCACTTGTTGTAGACGAACAAACGCAAACGGACTATTTCAATGGTGTGTTATTGGATGAGATATGTTTCAAATGTGGCATTTTATTTTATTTTTTTTAATATTAAATTTGCCCTCCCCAAAAAAAGGAAAATACCGACACTTTTGAAGACCATATTCTGTTGAAAATAATGAATAAAATTAATTGAATTGTATACAAATATGTGAGACACTTGTTAGAATTGGAAGGGCATTATTGATCAAGCCTAAAACATGTTAAGTGAACCGCTTCCGAGCCGAATGGTCTTTGTTTATAATTTGAATTAGCGGGAAAATGAACCGAGTAAATAAAAAAAAAATTTTGTGAGTTAGGAATTAGGGTATAAAAGAGGTTGCAAGTTATAATCCTCCCTCATTTATTAATTTTGTTTTTTACTTTTTCTGTATTATATTTTCCCTGCTAAATGTATGTATGTACATGTAGATGCTACTGAGCCAAGCCTTTTCAGTTTCCGTATCCTGAAAACATATTTTTGAAAACAAATTACAGAACAAGATCCGCAGGATTAATCCTGTAAATCTGTTTCGTGCTCAAAATAAATGGATACCTTTGTAAAATCCTGTTTTTGGTCAGATCCACTTGATGTCTGTTTTGAACAACTATGTACATATAACTGAGTACTTTGTGAATTAGGCCTTTTTGTTGAACTTAGAGAGCGCGGAAATGGATCCCCCTACTCAGGATTTTACAGGAAAACCTGCTCAGAATCCTGAATTTTTGAGTCTCAACAAGATTTCTAAAAAAAAACCCGAAATTTTATTTTTCTACTCTTTAATGTTCAGTTATGAACTATTATTATGTAGTTTGTTTATTTGGTTTCATTTAGCTAACAATATCCTCCATATTATTATAAAGTGCGGTTGGAGTACACCAAAAGCTGTCATCACAGTCAGCAAAGAGAACAATGGTCGGCGAGTCGTTGTCCACCAAGTCAGTGATGTTTTTTTAGGCCAACGAATGCTTTAAAAACAAATCCCTTCCCATTTTAAGTAAACCAACAAATGAACACAATGCACATGACGACGAACCAAATCGAGACAACTTTCTGAGCAATATGCCATCGGACGAAGAAGTTGAGTGTGTACAGCTATCACATGTGGCATGTCCACATAACACATTATCAATGTACATAATCAAATTCCACACTCCTCCGTTTTAGGCATGGTTCACTACACTTCCATCGAGGATGACTGGGACGAATGTCGCGCACTTGAGGGCCTCATGTTTGACAACAAACAACCCAAAACAACACTGAAATCATCACTGTACCAAGAAGCAGAAGCATTCAGCAAATCCTTCAAGATGGCAGACAATTCCGACTCCAAGAAGGTGTCAGACAAAGATCTCAACGAGCCCCGCAGGGTGCACAAAGCCGAGCCCAGCAGCAGCGACATGGTCGGCGGAGTGCTGAACGTCGGCAACACATGCTACATGGGAGCGGCCATCCAAACGTTGGCCAATGTGTCTCAACTGAGTGATTTTCTGCTCGACAAGTGGGTGATAATGATAATGATGAGATAATTGCTGTTAAATATTACATAGACATCCCATATTTAGCGAAGAAGACTTTGCCGACAAACCAATGGTGGCCGAGTACGTGCAAATACTCCGTACACTTTTGGTGTCCAAGGAAGCGGCGTCACCACTTGATCTGAAGGTAGAAGTGATGAATGTGTACATCAGATATGGATGATCCGGGTTCCAAAAATGGCACAAAACCGGAAACCATGCCTGGTGATGCACCCATTCCGACCAATATTTGTATTCAAATTAAGCTAGATAATGCCGAATTCTCCCATCTTTTCACAGGGAATTGTCTCCGAGAAGAATGCCTGTTTTGCGAACTCTGAACAACACGACTGTCAGGAATTCATCCAATTATTTGTGGACGCATTGCATGAGGCATTGAAGGGCACTTTTGCGTCTACCGGCGACAAAGACTTGAAGGAAAAGGCGTCCGATGTGGAAGTCTCTGCAGCAGATGGCGACGGCGATGACGACGACGAGGAAGAGGACTGCTGCAGCAAATCCTCCACCGATGACAGCGATGCCAATGAGGGCGGAATGTGGCAAAAGGCGAACAAAGTGTGTACGTTTGATAAAAGGATGGATTCGGCATTTATTTTGTTTAGGTGTCAGATTTTGGCATTTTCTTTTCAAATAATTTGTTTAACATTTCCCGGTGTACAGGGATTTACGATTTCTACCCAAATCCTTTTTCATCCTCATAATCAAGAACCCGAATTCGAACATTTGGTCGAAAATTGGTTGAAAAAAAGAGAATTTCACTTGCCAAAAATTGGGACCCAAACTAAATATTTACATAAGTGCCAATAATTCATTTTTTAAGCAATGGTCAAAGGAAGTGGAATGTAATCGGTGTGGAAGCGTTGTAAGAACATTTTCATAATGCAAAAAAAAAATTCGACATCCATTTTGTTAATTTGTCCTTTCAATTTTAGGTTTTGGATTTGTTCGCCGGCCAATTCTTGTCCGAGTTGCGTTGTTCAGAATGTTCGCACAGCTCCAACACCTTCGATCTGTTCACAATGCTGCAGTTGCAAATTCCTGCCCCGGAGAAGCAAACCGTGCTTTTCAACGGTGTGTTTGTTTTCTGAACAGCTTGCCGCCCCCGCCGTTTCGTCCCCGAATCGTTCCCTCCCCCCGAATCATTCCCTTTCCCCGTTTCGTCCCCGAATCGTTTCCTCCCCCCGTTTCATCCACAATCGTTCCACCCCGCCGGTCTAATATAACCAACATTGATCGAATGTCGAAACGAATTTAAAAAAAGTGTTCGACTATCTTTTGAAGCGTCACCCATACTGTTCGACTTTGGAACTGGTAGTCTAACACGGAGGAGGGGACCGTACCCTTGCGCCATATAACATTTACACTTGAATTAATATTTTCAACATCCTAATGTCGTCGTCCATCTCAATGCCCCTTTTTTATCCCTTTTCACAGTTGTTCGAACTGACCTTCACACTCCAATTGTGCGCTATTCCCTGACAATTGCAACCACCATCGAAGCTGCACGCGCAAAAGAGCTCATCTGTGAACAAATCCGCATGGACATCAAGGAAGTGCACATTTTCGTCGAGGACCAACGTCTTGAAAAAATCAATGTGTGTATAAAAAAAATACTAAGGCTATTTCGGTACCAGAATTTCTCGGTTTCAAAAAAAAACTCCGACCAAATAGCCCTAGTAAATATGTTGTTGTATTGTGCCTTCTCACGGGTCAGCTGGATCAAATGCTGAATAGACAAAACATGTCAATGGTTCGACTATTTTTAGGATCCGGGCTCGAATTTTTTCAAAAAACCCGATTGTTTTTCGTGATTAGCGTCTTGGTAAATTAATTTGTCATATTTGATCCTTTTTTTATTAAGCCTGTTTTCACACAAATGTTCAACGCCAAACCAACCGCCGTTGCCAGCGACATCGAAGCACACAATTTGATCTCGACCATCCCGCTCAGCGACATTACCATTTGGTGCATCGAATCTGAAACATTGGGTGCCGAAAGTGGAGATCAGATGATCAGTGCGCTGAAGAAAATGGTAAAGAGCCTTTGTCCTAGTTGTTATGGTAGAGCACCCTAATAGAACTCCCTCCCCCCTAATAAAGCCTCTATTTGAGATCCATGGGGCTCTAATATATATGTTTCAATTAATTCAATCTCGCACTTATAGATTCTTGTCAATGATCCATCTGCATCCATGGCGGCTCAGAATAGCGCCACACAATTGAGCATCGACGACTGTCTCAAGGACTTTACCAGCGAGGAAAAAATTGACGACTCGCGTTGCGACCATTGCGAAACGAAGTGCACGATGGCCAAACGAATGTCCTTCACGCGACTGCCCAAAATTCTGGTAGGGAGGGAGACTTTCGAGTTCGGATCTCAAATGTGAAATGTCTTGAACCCCCGAATTCCCATTAAAGCCTTTTTTGGTACTTATCCTTTATCTAGGATATGTCCAGAGTTCAATTTTTATTTTTAGTATAGGATTTTCCATGGTTGCTTTCACGACATTCATTTAGTCGGACCAAAATTCGAACATATGTATGGCAAAAATAAAAATTAGTCGGACCCGCTAAACTACCAAGACAAATAATATGTAATAATAATTATTAAACATTTTCGCGCTTTTTCACAGGTGATCTGCTTCAAGCGATTCTTCTATGTGCCATCACTGAAGCGTTACGTCAAACACAGTGTGCCGATTTCATTCCCATTGGACAACTTCAATCCGTGCCCATATTTCGCGCCCAATATGCCCGAAGAATTGTCGTCAAAATGTACTACGCGCTACAACTGCATCGGAATTGTGGTAAGGATGACGGCTGGCAATTAGCAAATACTCAGCAGATATTCTGGGCGGATTACGATTTGTACTGTTCGTACCGAACAATGCAATTTGAATAATACAATAATTTTTAGGAAAAGCCTGATTTTGACTGTTTTAAATCATTTTTACAATACAGCTATTTCTTCTTTTTTTTACACTTAGAATTCGTTAAGGAGTTTCAATTCTAACAAAAAAGATTAGTGTTTAATTGGCTCATCTAATGTCGAACATAGTCCCTGATCGGGGTACGAATTAGATCAAAACAATACAAATCGGTCTTTACCATGCAATTTTTCCACTATTTTTCTCTTTTTAGACTCATCATGGTCAGCTCAACTATGGCCACTACTGCTCCTATGTGCGCAACAACAATGGCTGGGCCTTCTGCAATGACAGCAAAATTTCTGTAAAAAGATTAAATTTTTTTTAACAAATTTTGTCATATGTATTATTACAATTTTCAATTTTTAGCCTGTCCAAAGTGAGGCGCAGGTGGCAATGCAGGATGCTTACATTGTGTTCTACAAGCTTGAAACGACGACGACAACGGCGGCGGATGGCAAATGAATCACCACACAATGGCCACGCACCCACGACTTAACAATTAGTGTCATATGATCAATTTATTGTATATGTGTATATATTGTGTACAAATCATCCACCCACTCACTAATTATTTTAATCGTTGTATACACTGATCTGTTCAAAAACATTGTTAATGTACATATGTGTGTAATCCCCAATAAATACTGTTGAATGTTTGACTTATACGACAATTGGTCTGTAGCCTCCCAGAAGGGCTGACTCTAAAATGTCCTTAGCCGTAAGCATGAATTGTAGGATGATTGGATAATTTTTGGACATTGATCATTACATAAAGCCAGAAACATAACTTATTTTCAGGGGGCGCTCAATTTCAGGGGGCGTTCTATTTAAGGGGGGGGGGGGTGCTTTAATTTAGGAAATGCGCTATGTATGCAAAAATTTTTATTTAAATAAAACTAAATTGAAAAATATGTGTAAAATTCAAATTATTTTCGTATCATTAAATCAAAACGAATGTCAATGTAAGCTCTTCATTTCCGGCACTGTGTGATGTGTCCACTCACTTAGTGATGTGCGAGAGTCTCGACTCGAGAAAAGTTTTTAAAATCATAAGAAATATCAGAGAAATGTGATCATTTAATTGAATTTATTTTTTGGATCGCCAAAAAAAACAATTCAAAGATTTTCGTAAAATATACAAAAATGGCAAATTTGTGAATTGTTTGATCAGCGACGTTTTTGTAATGCCAAAATGATCGGAAAAGTGAAGAAGAGAGCGGCAGCCTCTTTGATCGGTGGAATGATAAGCAGCCAATTGTTGCTGATCAGAATCAGTAGCCGGGCGCGGTACGCGGCGGTGGGCAGTGGTCTGAAAGTCGAACAAATTACGGTCAAGTCTAACACGATGATATCTTCAGGCATTGGACTCACCGCATTGTCCGCCGGCTCCCTGTGATCCGGGCTGTCCGGGCTCTCCGTTGCCTCCGGGGTTGCCGGGCTGGCCGGGCGCTCCGTTGTCGCCAGATTGTCCTTGGCCTCCGGGGTTGCCAGGCTGTCCGGGTTGTCCAGGCTCTCCGGGTTGTCCGGACTGGCCGGGGGGTCCCTGCGGGCCGGGTGGTCCGACCACAGGCGGTCCTTGGGTGAGCTGGCCTGGCTCGCCTGGCCGTCCCGACTCTCCTGGGTTTCCGGGTTGACCGTCGGGTCCGGGAGGTCCCTGAAATTTTGTGGATGATTTTAAAGCCGCCACAGTTTTGAAAAACTGACTTGTTGTCCATTGGGACCACGGCCGCCTGGCGGTGCCGATTGTCCGGGTTGTCCTGGACGACCATCGGGACCAGGGGGTCCGGGCGGGCCGTTCTGTCCTGGCTGAGCGGCCTCACATTGCGGCACGCATCCGCCACCAGCCGGCGCTCGGCTTGGTGGAGCAATGGCTGAAAAGCAAACTTTAAAAATTCAACAACTTTTCCTATCAGTGATCCACTAGGGGCTCTATTTTCAAATTCCCTCAAAGGGTGAGGGGCAGGGATGTGCCGATTACGATCCGATTACGATTACGATTATTTCTCTGAAAGAAATAGTACGTGTTAAAGAAATTCTTGAGTTGCCTCAGGCATGATAGAGTCGCCTCGACCATCCAATTTGCCTGAGGCAACTCAAGAATTTCTTTAACACGTACTATTTCTTTCAGAGGAAATAATCGTAATCGTAATCGGCACATCCCTGGTGAGGGGCTTAATTAGAGGGGGGCGGCTTTTAAGGAATACGTATCCAAATGCCAAACGGACATGGCACTCCGGGCTGTCCTGCGCCTCCGGGTTGGCCGTCCCCGCCGGGCTGTCCGGATGGGCCAGGGGGGCCGGGCGGCCCTTGTGCCGACACTCCGCAGCCACAGCAAGCGCTGGCCTGACGCTTGTGTCGTCCGTCATGCACAACCTTTGAGTAGGCCTGGGTTCGGGTAACCTGAAATTGGGGGTTTTTAAATTTCTTCAATTTTCTTGGCATTTTGTTTTCCGGCCGACCTCGCGCCACATGTTGCCGGAGCGCATTTTGCAAAAGTCCACTTCGTTTTGCATTTGCGCGCCAATCTGTTGGAAGTGTTCGTAAGCGAACGGCACGGACAGAACGGCGATCACTGTGGCCACGGTGGAAAGGCACACGCCGAAGAATGCCAAAGTGCGCAGCGACTCCGCCTCCCGTTGGGCAGCTTGTTTGTCGAAGTCGGCCGAACAAGAATCCATGTCTTAACATTTGTCATGGTATTTTGGTCAATGTCCAATAAATAATCAATAATTCATGGTGAAACAGGGAGAGCGATCATGGATCTGACACTAACCAACCAAATAGGGATATGATTTGGTCATGTGGTTAAGAAGTGCCAATGCCAAAACAATGCTTGATCAGGTCTGTTAGTTTGATTAAACTAAATTTTATTGATCGGGATGGACATTTGTACCAAAATTTTTCAAATTTTATTGCCAAAAATATTACCTATCAACGATTGTCTCTATTAAAATCCGAGGTTCTACTTTAATACCCCCCTAAGGATGGGCTACTATTAGAGGGTGGGGGTTTAATTGGAGGGTGTATGGAGTTCTTCGAATTGTCCAAACAGTGATGGCTGTGTCTGGTCTGGCCCAGTTGGGTTGGCGCCTTCCTTAAATACCGTTTCGTCGAAGACTGACACTGAATCGCCATTGTTTGCACCGCTGCGCGACACTCAAATCGCTCACACTGTCCCCGGCGGCGTCGTTCGCGTTTAACAAATTTATGTATTGTGACGCTTGGACACTTTTTTGGGGGCGGGGGCAGAGACGGAGGAGGCAATTTGTCAGTGATCTCTCTCTCTCTCTCTCTCTTCAACTGATCAGCAGGTGGCTGCCCCCAGGCGCAAAACCACCATCAGACAGAGGAGACACAGAGAGGAGTGGTTGTTGTAGTTGTAGGTGTAGTGGGAGTAGTCGTGTCCACATTTTTACAACAAAAATACAAAAAAAAAACAAAAATAAAAAACGGAATTTTTGGCCCGATGGAATGAATGGATGAATTTGTCATCCTCGTCGCGTTGGGAAGACGGACGGACGGACGGATAATAATCACAACCCCTCCCCCCCCCCCCGCTCCGCGCCCCCAATAAAAGCATAATGGCGCCAAAAAAATTTGGGTGAACCCAAAACCCGTAGCAGAGAGGTAGCGAGAGATAGGGAGGGGGGAGGGGGTTAAAAATTTGGGTGAACCTAAAAAAAATTTGGGTGAACCCAAAACCCGTAGCAGAAAGAGAGAGAGAGAGAGAGAGAGAGACAAAGAGAGGAAGAGAGAGAAAGAGAGAGAGAGAGATAGAGGGGGCCTTGAAAATTGGGGAATGAAAAAAAATTTACATTTTTTTGAATTAATGAGCCAAATTTTGAAGGAACACAAAACATTTTCTTGCGCGCGCACATTCGACGCGCTTCACTTTCCCGTTTTACTTCAGCATCGTTGTTTTATTGAAGAAGAGATTATTTTTATTATCACTGTTAAAACAAAACCCCCAAATAAAATTTGTCTTCCAAAGGTTTTGCGGCGCAAAAATTTTACTTTTTTTTTACAAATTATTTTGTTTTGGTTGCCGACGCCCCCGAGGCGACGACGCGAAAAAAGAAATGAAAATGTGCACATTTTCATTTGGAAATTGGGAAAAGAAACGACGAACAAATTAATTGTTTGTTCATCATGCATTTTCATTGTGCCTTTTTGCATTGTGTAACAGTAAAGTTGAGACTATGACCAATTTTGTTTTTTTTTTGTTCGTTTTTAACAATTTTTTATAGTAAATTTAATTTTAAATGCTCCAGGAGTGTGCACGGATTTATTAGTTTTAATATCCATGTCCGGACATATCCGTAGGGTTCATATCGGGATGGAACCGGGTACCAAAATGAAAGTACAAAATCCAAACCCCTAAAAAAAAGTCCGGAATTGGAATTTTGGACCCCTCAGGAATTCGGGGTTCCATCCATGGTTCATATCCGTGTCTGTCTGTATCCGCCCGATTTTTTCAAAAATTGTTTTTTTCATATACGGATAATCCGAGGATTATCCGATATTTCGCTAGCCCGGATAGGACTTCCATATCCATGTCCGTCGTCTCCGGCATTTTTTAGAATCTCCAGTCACCCCGGACAATTTGGTCGGGTTGAAATTTTTCTGTTCATTATTCTTTTATTGCCGATCCCGGCCAAAACGGTGTTTTATCCTCTGGTAATTAAATTTATTAAAAATTTATTCAAAATAAATTAAAGTCAATGTTTAGAGGACAAAAAATGAAAGGCAAAAAGTGATTAAAAATAATAACAAACAAAAGAAGATTTTAGGAGGTAATAATTATGTACAAGAGAACAAATGTGCCGAAATTATTTTTTCGTAAAATTTTGTGAAAAAATGAATAAATAAATTTGTATAAAATTTATTGCAAAAAAATTGTCATTTTAGGCAAACGATTGCAACTCGTCCCGGATTTTAGTTGGGCTTCAAAATTTGTCGTTGAGCTAACGGCGCCGACGCGACGGAGGACGAAAGAAATTGCGCCGGCGGGGGCGGCAGAACGAAAAGCGAATTGTTGTTGGGACTTTTGATTGCTAAAATTGTTAAATTATAAAAAATGCCAATTAATTATGTTAGCAAACAATTTTTCCGACCCTTCAAGAACAAGAATGCCATAGAAAGGGGCCGTCGAGATTGGGGTCAGGGGTGGCATGCCGGGGATCCTGGGTCAGCGATGATTTGTGTCCGCTTCGGGAATGGCATGCCGGAGGTCCGTGTCAGGGGGAGGGGGGCATCGGGAAGCAACCGCAATTTAAAAATGTAATTTTATTGTATTTAATTAATAATTATGGTAAAAAATATGCAAAATAAATATTTCTTCGGAATTTAAAACAATAAATCATTCTTAGAATTTAAAACAAAAGTCAAATTTAAAAAAAAACAGAGAGACCAAGGCAACCAACCAACCAAAATTGGCGCTGCCTTTGACAATGCCGACTTTGTTGGCACTGTTGGAAGGCGCCAAAAAACCATCAAAATTGGCATCAAATTGGGCTCCACAATTGATTTCGCCCTGCACCATTGACGCATATTCGTTGGTCTTAAAAAAGGGACAACAATTAATTAAATTTTAATTAATTACGATTTTCACAACTTATGCCCTTTAGAAAATTAATGCTTCCTAATTTTTTGTTTTAATTTAAATTTTTAAAAAAATAATTGGCCCATCGCGGGCTCGAACCGCGGACCTTCAGTGTGTAAGACTGACGTGATAACCACTACACTAATGGACCAATGACACCTGCTCGCCTAAAGGGAAATAAATACATTTTTCAATGTAATCAAAATTTGAATAATGCGAAAAAACGGCGATTAAATGCGGGAAACTTAATAGAATAAAATATATAGCAAAATGTTTTTAAAAATGCTGTTGTTTTTATGAAAGCTGAATTGTCAAACAACAAAATAAATTTTCAAACATAATTTTAAAACAATTACCGCCTCCGGCGATTCACACTCGCGCACTTCCGCCGCTAGCAGACGGCTCGGACGCGCAAATGGAATCGGCGAAATGGGCCAAGCGGGCAATTCGATGGCAAAGTGTCTGTGTAAAAACATTTAAATAAATAAAAAGCGATAAAATTTAAATAAATTTTAATAACGAAAATAAATTAAATGCACTTTTACCGTAACGACGGCACCAAATTGCCATTGTTGTTGTTGTTGTTGCCGAGCGCAGTAGCAGATGGCCTAGCGGAGCAATTATTTTGTTGGCTGTGCACCGCGACGGGGCCGTGGGCGTCTAAAATAATACTCAAATTTTTGTTTCCAAAAATTTTAGGCCAAAAAATATGTCTATGACAGAAATCCGATCCCTCGGTCGGATAAAGCCAAAAAACCCGGGAAAAAAAACAATTCCATGCTAAACAAATTTAATGACAGGATTTGGCTGCTAATTCGCCCACCCACAAAAGAATGTCTTATTTGAACTGCGGAAATTTTAAATTAGCAACAAATTTCACACATTTTGGATTGTTAGCAATGACAAGGTGCGGCTGCGGCGCCGGCATGGCACCCATCAAATTGGCCGTCGTTTGTGCCGTCGATGAATGCTGCGCGGGGGGCACGGCGCCAAAAAATGGGGAGGACGGTGAACTCATATAGCTAAAAATAGAGGATCTCAATTAAAATATGTATAAAAAATTTTGGGGGGTAAAAAAAGACCGAATTAAAAAAAGAATTAAAAAACATATACCTATATATAAACTTTAAATTATTTAAAATTAAAATTACGTAATTTCAGTGGTGCTCTTCTCCGCCGGCTGCTGTTGCTGCTTGTTGTTATTTAGCATATTTTCATCATCATTATCATTGCTATTAAAATCGTCTGCGTCATTTTTATTCGCACTTGCGACGTCCCCCGCGGCGTTTTGTGTCCTCGCCGAATTATGCGGCCGCCCATTTTTGGCAGAATTAGCAGCCATTTGTTGCGCTGCATCCCGTCGAAGAATGTGAATGCGTTCGGCCAAAATTGAAGCTGCGCTTGGAAAAAGGGTGCCTAATTAAGCGGCACAATAAATAAAATGGTAAATTTGCATATTTTCTCATTTTTAAAAAATTTTTCGTTTGAAAATTTTTGATTGAAATTTTCTCTCGAAGTATGCCCCCTCGTCGCTAACCATCAAAAATGTAATAGCATTTTTCGTTGAAGGCACTGATGTTGACCACTGAAAAAACAAATAATTTTTGCTAAATTAAATGAAAAATGACAATAAAAAAAATTATATATTAAAAATTTCAAATTTAAAAAAATACAATTCATTACCGTATTTAATCTAAGGGAAGCCTCGGATGGGTATTGAAATAAAGACCCCTCCCCCAATAGAAATGCCTCGAAAATCCCTCTGCATTGTTTCAAATTCCCGACAGGGGTCGAATTATTTTTTAAGTCGTGCGAAGCCAATGAATTTAAGATGTGACCGAAATTATTTAGAAACCCCGGGGCGTCTACTAAAGGATAAATACAGCACATGCACTAATATAATAGTGTGCTCATGTCAGAATCACCGTGTTTAATGAGTCCGTTGAGCAGCGCTGAGGAGGCGAATGCCTTGGCACATTTTCTGTCCTTAAAGCCCTGCACGTGGCACATCAGCCAGTCGAGCATGTCATCGCCTGACGCAAAAAATGGCATAAACAATAATTTAATTTAAATTCAAAAAATTTGTTTTTCCATAATTTTATTTGTTTTCTTTGATACTGATTTCGACACACCCACATACCAGGCTTGGTTGCGGAACACGGATTTAGGCATAAGTCGGATTAGGTAAAATTGGAATGTTCGGTTTTTCTTCTAACAAAGATAGTACATGTCAGAGAACCCCGTGATTCGCCGCAAGGCTTGTGGTTAGGCCACTGCTTTTTTGGCCTTGAGATTTCCGGATTATTGTTATCCGAAATCCACGGAATAAATCCCTGTCACAAATACGCACCAATAAAGGACATTGGCACCGGAATTTTGAGCCACTTTCTGTCCCGAATGTCCAGCCCAGAGCGCGGATGTGCCATCCGACGCAAAATGATGCTCGGCTCCATGGCGGCATGCAATGGCACGGGCCCGGACGGCGCCGTCGCTGCGCCGGCGGCATGATGCGATGACGACGCGGTGGGACCATCTACAACAAATAATGTACCGCTTATTCCTCTAATAGAAGCCCCACCCCTCCATTTTAAGCCCACCCACATAAATAGACGCCTGAGGTATTCAAAAATAGAACGAAGCCCTGCTGGGGATTTTGTTATACCAGAATTTCAAAAATAATTTACCAAATTAAAAAATAATAATATATATAATTAAATTGTCTGACCATTATTGGCATTACTGTTACTGTTGGCATTCTGTCGTTGTTTTTGTTCATCGGTTGTCATTGTTTTTGTTGAATTCAATGCTTTTTGTTGCTGCTGATGTTGCCGTTGTGGAAGTTTAGCCTTAAAGTGTATTTCTATATAAATTTATGAATTTTTTATTAAACCTAAATTTTGCAATTTTTTCATGTCTCAACACCAAAAAAAACTAAATCAAAAACACTTTTTTTTCAAATTTCTATTGATTATTATTGTGCCAGCATTTATCCCCGTAATTTTAAATGTTCAAATTTCCATCAAAAAGTGGTTGAAAGTTTTGGTTGCCTTTTCGCACATTTTCTTCCGCCGTTGGCATTTGCCGTTGCTGCTCCAACGGCGCAACATTATGCTGCAGCCGTTGTTGTTGTGCATTTTTGTAAATGTTTGAGCTGCCCCCCGGCGCCGACGACGGCGGCACGTCCACAAATGGCAGCAACGGTTCGACGTCGCATTGTCTGTGTCAGCAGAAAGAGAGGGAAATGATGCCATTTGAGAGAGAGCCTATGGTGGGAGATATGCAATCCCAACGAGGGCACTAATTTGTATTTGTTCGACATTCAGACTTTTCGACCTTCGAACAGGGTTGAGCGTGGCGAGGGGTAAACAACCCGTTCTTCCGAACCCGTTCCGGTCTCGGAGGGTTAGACCGGGACCCTCAAATTAAAAAAAAAAGGTAGGAATCCGGAGCCACGTTTTCATCCTTAGCACACAGTGTACGTACCGCGTCCTCTCAAAATCCCAAAAAATACACCACCTGAAATAGACGCCCCCCCCCACCTTTTTGGGCCTTTTCCCCGACCGATCCCCGGCATTCTTTGCCCCCGCCCTCAAATTGATGGCCATTTTGTGCCACACTTTGTGCTCTCCACCCATTGGCTAATGTCCAGCTGAATGGTCTCGCAGAATTGGCTCAATGCGTCCGATTTGTCGGAGGAACTGCCGCCGCCGGCGTGCAACGGCCGCCTCCGTTTGACCACATAAATTGTCACAGTTCTAAACAAGCAAATCAATTGTTGCCTTTATTCATGTATTTGTAAAGAACGGAAATCCATTAAATCAATAAATTGGTCAATTAATTGACCATTTATTGATATTGAAATCTATGATCCTTCATCTGTTTTCTTCAGCCAAATTAATTGACAAATTATTGGTCCTTATTCGATCAATTAATTGATCAATAACAATTAAAGTAAGGGAAAATTCAATTAATTGAACGGAATTTGATCAAATAAAATTTTTGTTGACTCCATTAATTGATTTATTGGTCAATTAATTGTTTGGTCCGATCTTTAGTATTTAATAATCTTTTTTTGAAATAATTTTTAATAAAAAACATTTAAAATTTAATTTTCATCCCGCCCCCACTTTTTCAAGCTGTTCAGCCGTCGTAGCATGTCCAGTGCCTGCTTTTCGCTCAATTCCTCAAATTTTGTCTCCTCAACCTGATGACAGACAAATAAATTATATAAATTCTTACAATATTTCTTTTTATGAAATTTTTGCAAATCAAAATAAATAAATTTTGCCCAAAATTTGCCTGGACAATTTGGTCCCCAACTTCCAATTGTCCGCATTTGTCCGCTGCACTGCCTACAACAATTTAAATACATTAACATCATATTATTAATTTGAAATTAAATATTGAAAGCATTTTAAACTTTTTTTTATAAAATTATTGGGTTAATTTTATTTAAAGATTTTGTTACCGAAATTTCCCATAATATTCGGGTACGATATAGGTAACGGTAAATTTACAAAATTTCAAAAAAAAAATATTTTACCCGGATGAATGCTGTAAATGAAAATGGACCCGTCCTGGCTGGCCACCGACAGGCCCAACTGCGGCGAGTCCTGCAAGCGCAGCTTCACCTCCTCAATGCGTGGCAATGAATAGCTGAAAAAGGGCACGAAAAATTATCGGAAAACTGAAAAAAAATTCTGGAATTTAATAAATTTTTTCAAAAATATTATTTTGCAAGAAACAATTTTTTTTTATCTTTGTTAGGGTTGGTCAAAATTGTGGGTCATGGTTTTCAGCAAGAAAGGTTTTTCAATACCCGATTTTCGCTTTTGAGCAATACTCGGATAATAGAAAAATAAAAATCGCCCCCGTATTTAATTTTGAAAAATGTACGCATTTTAGCGGTCTTCAATTTTCGGACTAGGCAGATTTTCTACCCCGTAGTTTTAGGTTTTTTCCAAAAAAAAATTAGGACAGCGATCAACCCTAAAATAATTGCCTGCTCTCGTCGGAAGCCGACGAAATTGTTGACGGCACATATGGCCTCCGATGGCGCGCCCTTCGCCGCTTATGTCGCCCAACCAATGGCCGACCGGCGATGGAACTCTCTAAATTTTGATAAAAAATTAAATAATAATTAAAATATAAATATTTTCAATAATAAATTAAAGCCAAAAAGTGTAAATGAATTGTGAAAGCATTCAAAGCACCCCGAAAAACTGTAAAATACCAAATGATTGTGCCTCGGGCAAAGGCCGCAAAAAAACGCCGGAGGCTGAGCTAAAAAAAAACAATGTGAAATAATGCCCACTTTTGTACATACAATGTATAACAAATACAGTAAATATACATTGATGTCCGATTATTGTACGGGTCTTCGGACGTGGAATTGTACAAATCGGCCAAATTTTCGCCAGCTCTCTCTGAAGATAAAAAATAATCAATTTTCTGATCAGTTTATTCAGTGTGTGTGATCTGATTTGTTCTAAATTGCTAGATCTGGTTAGTGCGAGATTTTGCTGATCAGTCTAGTGTGCTTTTTGATCAGTTCTCAATTACAATCGCTGATCATTCCATTTTGCTTTTGACCAATTCTTGTTTATCACTGCTGATCAGTCAGTGTGACTTTTATTGTCTCAATTATCATAGCTGATCCGTTAAGTGTAAGTTTGATCAGTTGTCAATTAATCACTTCTGATCACTTTGTGACTTTTTATTTGTCAATCCCTACTCTGCTGATCACTCACTGATCAATTCAGTGTCGTTTTGATCGAACTCATTTGCTTACTGCTGATCGCTCAATTGATCAATTTAGTGGGACCTTTGATCAGTTCCAA
>JAKKIK010001401.1:0-16681 GCA_024500135.1 Heterodera carotae | reverse complement strand
CTGCTGCCTGCCGTTGCTGACTATCGCTTGCCGTCGACAGCAGCAGAGGGAGGGAGGGAGGGAGAGTCAGCACATTTACATATTTACACCACGCCCCCTCTCCGTCGTCGTCGTCTCCCGCCGCGGCCTCCAAAATTCACTTGTCCTTCACGATGAAGAAATATTATGATGGTGTGTGGAAATAGAGGAGGGCAAAAGAAAAACAGACAATTGGATATGGATATTGCCTATAGACAACACACCCATAGGTCACCAAAAATTGGGGGGTACTTAAAATTTATAGTTCTATCGAGGCCTTGAGAAAACAAATTGAAATTTATTGAATTTATTAAGATTTTTCTATTTAAATTCGGTTAATAAATATATTTTTTTAATAACTAGCGGGTTTATTGCGCCGAAGGCGCAACAACCCGCTAGTTTTTTTAATAATTACCATTCAAAATCAGAATTTTCCCTGCAATCCCAAAAATTAGAATAAGACCTTATAAAATTTATTATATTCAGACCCTCCAAATCGGAAAATTCATAGAAATAACTCAGTACATATTAAATATCTTCAAGTGCAAAATGCAGACCTTATAAATTTTTTGGCAAAAAATTGAATCGGTACCGGGGTTAAGGATACGTAAAACTAAGGGTTCTAGTAATACTCTACCGGTGTTATTATCGGTACCTTACCGGTACCGACTTTTGGCGATTTACCGGTTCAAAGCTGGGAGTCCCGCTTAACCCTGATGAAGGCAGGATCTGGACTTAGGACCACCAGAAGTCTCAGATGATAGACTTTCCATCCTCTTTTATTTTCGTAATAAATGTATACGATAATGTTTCATTTCGCAAATGTGTGTATCGGATTTCTTCTGACAATGTACGAATTGTTTTAAATGTCAATTTTCGAAAACAAGCGTTTTGCGTTCGCGCTAGTCACTTGAATAACCTCGTCCAACGAAACCTAAAAATAAATTCAAAGATAAGTCACATAAGCGCATTTGTTTAACGTTAGTTTGTTCCTCTTTCCGAAAGGATTGATGTTTTTGAATAACTAAAGGCTTTCAGCTTTCGAGGTCTATCATATCTACCCTTCTTTTTTTGGTCACAGACGGTCACTTTTTTTTGTTGCTAATATCGTGGTCAATTATAAATAGCCGAACATTTGTCTGACCAACATTTTTAACTCGAGCAATAAACTCAGCACTGAGTTTAATATTTTTGGGCTCATTACGCTCTTCGGCAACCGGACCCAACACAGGCGAGTCGCTCTCCAAACAGAGCTGGACCAATGGAATTGCACGAACCAGATCTTCCTGAAATTCTTTGTAATCATTCGGTTGGTTGATAAAATTTTTTGACTGATACTTTTTCTTCTGAAACAGTAAAGGAAGGCGGTATGGAAAAGCAGAAGCCATTCTCGATGCCTTTTCGTGCACTTTCCGCATTTCCACTGAACGCGTGCAGCAGCACATTGCGCGCTCCATTTTCAACCAACCAATCAATGGTGGGTGCGCCAGCCGCGCGAGAGTGAACGTTACTAAATTATGAGTAATTTATTTTCCAACTTCAACCGTAAATTACAGAGGCAATTGTAACTCCTTGGCGAGTTCTATCTGCTTACGCAAAACAATGCGCTGTTCTTCTTTGTCCGAATCTCCGTTTTTCAAGTGCTGAGGCTTGAAATCAAGGCCGACCTAAATTATTATTTTTTCTTAATAGGCATTTTTTATATAAACCTCGCCGACGGCATATAATTTGTCCGAATGCGTGCGAATCCATTTCTCCACCTCGAAATTTTTATAGAGCGTTTCACTGCACGAGACATGGCCTTGCTTAATATTTTTTTTCAATAAAGGGTGGTTTAATTTTAAAATGCCTGGACAGGGTGCATTCCAAGACATGGAAAAATGAAGTCAGGAAACTTCTGTGCCAATTGTAAAATGTTTTCAAAATCGTCCGCAAATTCGGCAACTACCAAAGCAGCCTTTACACCATTTTGTTGTGCCCTGTCAATGACCTAAATTTTTACGATCTGTGCTTTAATTACTTTCATATATTTTGATGCTTTCTTTTAAGCAACCTGACTGATGTCTTCATGAAAGCTTTTATCTGCCAAATGACAATGACAATCAATCATTTTTGTATTTACTCTAAATATGTAAGAAAATTTTCGTTAGAATAGGGTTAAGCGGGACCAAGACTTCCGAAAAAATATGTATCATGAAAAAGATTTATATGTTTAACTGTAAGACAAACACACTCAGTTTTGCCATTTCGCCTACACAAACGATTTAACTCCCTTTCAGAAATTATATGGAAATCCACATTTTTTTTCCTGGACTGATGGAGGATTGAAACGTACGAAAAATATTTCTTCGTTTCCATTCGAATGAATAACTATGTTGAAAAGAGTAAGGGGAATGGAAAGAAAATGGGAGCAAAAAAAAAGTTGACATCAAAAATCCAGCAAATGGCTAAGCGTAAACAAAACTAAAAATGAATGCGCTGGGTCAAGGAAAGTGAAAGGAGGTGGGGGAGGGGGCACTGGGGCAATGTGCTCGCTGCCCACGGGCGCTGGGAAATGTGCTCGCTGTCCACGGGCGCTGGGGCAAGGAAAGTGAAAGGAGGTGGGGGAGGGGAGGGCAGTGGGGCAATGTGCTCGCTGCCCACGGGCGCTGGGAAATGTGCTCGCTGCCCACGGGCGCTGGGGCAAGGAAAGTGAAAGGAGGGGGGGGGGGGGGGCAGTGGGGCAATGTGCTCGCTGCCCACGACGCTCAAGGAACGAATGAGCCCCTGCTTCTGCTGCCTGCCGTTGCTGACTATCGCTTGCCGTCGACAGCAGCAGAGGGAGGGAGGGAGGGAGAGTCAGCACATTTACATATTTACACCACGCCGCCCCCTCTCCGTCGTCGTCGTCTTTCCCGCCGCGGCCTCCAAATTCACTTGTCCTTAACGATGAAGAAATATTATGATGGAGTGTGTAAATAGAGGAGGGCAAAAGAAAAACAGACAATTGGATATGGATATTGCCTATAGACAACATATCCATAGGTCACCAAAAATTGGGGGGTACTTAAAATTTATAGTTCGTTTTTGCACGAAAATGTTTTAATGTTCAAAACTTATCAGCACTTTTCACCTGTTTGAGCAATTTGGCATTGAAAAAACGCTATTTGGAGTGAACTTGATTGGAATTAGTGAATTCAAACTGTTTTAATTGGAGGGTGCCGCCGGCAAAATTATTTTAATGCAAATGAAGGCAAAAATTGGGTACTTTCCTGTTATGTGACCGCAAAATTAATTTTTTTTAAAAGTCAACAAAGGCGCGCGCAGGGCGTGAAGATGTAAAAAATCGTACTGTGGATCCATTTGAAGACATTTTGGAGCATATTGCGGCATTTATGCCTCCCAAATAATCTTGGCGCGCCCCTTTTGCAATACTGCGCG
Organism: Heterodera carotae; assembly: GCA_024500135.1. NCBI lineage: Eukaryota > Metazoa > Nematoda > Chromadorea > Rhabditida > Heteroderidae > Heterodera > Heterodera carotae. Next base: position 13,243 of record JAKKIK010001401.1, on the reverse strand, counting down.
CGCCTTTGTTGACTTTTTTTAAAAATTAATTTTGCGGTCACATAACAGGAAAGTACCAAAAATTGAAAAATTTTGTTGCGAAATGTTTAATAAAATTTCAAATAATCACATATCTGACACCCATTTCGACCAAGAATTTTCGACTTTTTGTTCAAATTCGGGTCCGGGTTTCGGTATTGGTCGAAATGGAAATCTTGATCAGCGACCCCAAAAACTCCTAGAAATATGTTTTACGACTTTTAATAGTTTGAAAAATGTCAGATTTTTCATTGATTTCATTTCACTTTTTTGAGCGTGGTTTAATCGCTTAGCTTCTGCTTAAGCATTGATTCTAAACACATAGAGCGTTCGAATGATACCAAGTTTTTGGAAATTGGTCAACAGAGAAAAAAAGTTGTGGTCCAATAACTTTCTCCGGGACTCTAGTGGGGGGGGGAGACTCTAATGACCGAGTCCGGGTTTTTGAGACGCCCGGTTTCGGTTTTTGGCCCTAAAATGCCGATTTCGGTTCGGTCAATTAACCGTTTGCCCGACCCTAGTTAATAAATTCGTTGATCTTCATTTGTTCCCCCCCCCCCCCCCCTTACGCCATTCAATTTGAAAGTGACAATTCCCATATGAATTAATTTAGACGTACATACATATAACAAAATGCAGCAGTTGACGATTAAGAAAGAATATGCACTCCTTTTCTTTGGAATATGAATATGGGCAAAATGTGCCCTCATTTTGCCGATTTAACCCCGCGCCCCGCCTCTCCCAATTGTACTCTCTGTGGGAGTTGGTGCTTCTCTATCAACATATTTTATTATATGTAATTTGCGGATACAAAAAAAAAGAAATTTTTTCATTGAATTTCACGAAAAAGAGTTTCGATTCTTTTTCTAACAATTTTAATTTGGCAAAAAAAATTGTTTCCCGTTTAGAAAGTGACGCTAAAGACAAAAATGCGAACTAAGCAAACTGCATGCAAGGCCACCGGAGGTAGAGCGCCACGAAAGCAGTTGGCATGCAAATGGGTGGGGGCGGCGGGTGAGCCAGCGCCAAAACGACTGATGGTGGCCAGATCTGCGGGCGGGACTGCCAGAAGATCTGCGGGCGGGAACGCGCCACGACGGATGACTGCTACGAAAGCAGCAAGAGGACCGCCACGATTATTGGACATCAACAAAGGTTTAAAAAAAACACTCGCGGAATTTTGATCATTTGGGTCAGGGCTAGACGAAAACCAAAAAAAAATGTTCGTACACGAAAACGAAAAACTCAAAAAATGACGAAAAAAGGGGACGAAACGAACGAAATTTCGTCCAGCCCTGATTTGGGTGTGAAAATCCGGTGTTGACGACGAAAACGGATTTGTTTCAGCAAACAAACAAGTCGATGGTGTGCAAGAGGAGGAGGTACCCTCCTTAGACGCATCGGCGGACCAACAAAATCAGTTCGTTGTAGCAAATTATTGGAAATTCTCTCTTTTATATATATACATATATTATTTAAAAAAAATCAGAGACCTTAGCAATGCCGGGACAGATTTGGTGGTGGACGAGGATCTGAGCAATGGCAAGGAATTGAACAAATTGCGCGTGATCAACGTGTATAATGATGAGGAAATGACGCCATTTGAGTACATCACTTGCACAGCAAATGAAGAGGCGGAAAATGGGGTGTGAATGAATTGTTCCGTTTTTTTTCTCTGAGTGTTCAAAACATTTATAGTGAGGGCACTAGAATTTAATTTGGCTATGATTAAAGATCGGAAAAAACAAAAGCCGTACCCGTAAGAAGCACCCATACCGTAACCGGCTCCCGGATCCGGGCAAAAGTACGGGGTATGGTCAGTACGGGTTTCTCGAAAAATGTCCCTACTCGTACCACGGATCCGGCAAAATACGGGTACGATCTCTAGTTATGACTATTTTGCGTCCAACATAATTGAATTGAGCAGTTTCCCAATATAAGGCATCGGTAATGTAAAAATGTTCAGGAGGACAACAGTGCACGCAAAGACAGCCAATTTGTGCGCCCCAATGCCCGCTTTCAGGTGAATACGACACAAATATATCTGCATTCAGGGGGAATAAACTTAGTCCATTTTTAAGGGTTAGTGAATTAAAAAAATCTTCATTTTGGTCATCTTTTGATGGACCAATTAAAAAAATATCAAAAACTCATTCCCTCCCGCCTCCCCATGAAAGGTGTTCTACAAAAACAACGAAATGGAATGGTCCCTGCAAACATTGGAGGACATTGAGGCAGGCGCTCCGCTCTTCGAGTACACCGGCGAATTGAGCAAAGCGAGCCCACTGATTGTGCACAAAAAGGGTTACGATGACTACATTGTTGGGCTTGAGCATGTCAGTCAGTCTGAATAAATCCAGCGAAAACTAATTTTTTTTTTTTTTTTTTTGATGAATTGATTAGCCATTAAATTAAATTACCCGGACCGACAAAAACGAGTATCGGAGGACCAATTAGCGGTAAACCGATAAATACCGAAGATCGCTTTTGCCGACCGCTAACAAAAACACGGGGACGAATTCACTTAAGAGAGATGTCTGTCCCATCCGGATTTCATTTTCATCAAAATTTTAAAATTTGTATAGGATGGCCAAAAGTATCTGTTGGACGCTTTACGCAAAGGCAATTTGGCTCGCTTTGTCAACCATTCATGTCAGCCAAACTGTTGCGCTCTGTTGACAACCATTACTGTTGATGGCACTGATGTTCAGAAGAAGCAGGTGCCCTCCGTGATGATCTATGCCCTGCGGCGCATTTTTGCTGGCGAAGAATTGACCATGGATTACGGTATGGGCCGGCGCCATTCGTCATTTTCCAAATTTGGCACAGCAAATTTTTGACACTTATGTTTTTTATGTCCACACAATTCTGACAAAAATGGGTTTCCTTCCGAACCCATTGGCAAATGATCGCAATAAATTGAATAAACATGTTTAGGTGAACAGTGGTGGGAAACGAAGGCGCATTCGATGTGTTGCCAGTGCGCGAGTGAGGAATGCAAATATGATGAGGATTGGTGTGCCGACATTGTCAAGGCCAATGCGGCACCCAAACAATTAGCAACAAAGGCAAGAAAACCACTACCCATCCTTACATCGCCAATGGCACGCATCAACGCGGGCCCTTCCATTGGCGCATGGTCTGGCATGGACAAAAAGTTGACCGGCCATCAGCTGGCACAACTAGTGGACATGGATTACTACGAAGAAGATGATGATGATGATGATGAAGAAGAAGAAGAGGAGGAGGAAGAAGAAGAGGAGGAAGATGAAGAAGGAGAGGGGAAGGAAGAATGAAGACCGCTTCTTAATGGACGAATTGGATGCCATTCATTGAACGCGATGGGATGGCATTACTTTTTGTTAACACACCTCTTAACTGGATACCATTGGACAATGGGAAGGAAGGCTTTTTGTAACATTTTCCTTAATCTCGTTTTTGTTGAATAGGAAATTGTTTGTTCGAATTTCGTATGCAATGAAATTATGTTGTAATGGCTTTCATTTGAGTGCCAACAAAAAATTAGTCGGACAAAAAAACAATGAGATGATTTTCGGGTAGATACGAAGAATTTTTTTTTCTTGATTAGGGGATTATTAATTATACCTTTCCAATTGTCTAATATTTGAGTTTCCATTATCGTTGTTCGAATTTTTTATTGACATGACATTTTTGCATCTTCACATTTGTTTCAACATAAATCTCATATAATCCAGCGCAAGAATTGAATTAAATTTTGTTTTTTAAATTGCAAAGAAATGGCTTGGCAAAAAACTGGTCTTTAACAATTTCATTCCATTACATTACATTTGTGTTTGAGACTATTAATTCTAAAATTTGCAGCTATAAATGGATTCTTCTTCATGTTCTTCACCGTCCTCGTCCAAAATTGTGGCAACACAAATGATGAAATGTTCAACACCAAAAGCGGTACATCGGAATTTTTTGAAATTACTATCAGAATTAGTTTTATTTTGAGCCTCATACTTAGAAGGGTTTGAGACTTGAAGGGACGTCAAAATGTGATTTTTTGAAAAATACCCGGCTCCCGGTCAAAAAGGGAATTTTAATCCTGCCTATCTTGGTACCGTTTTTAAAATTCTGATCACAATGGACTGGTCAAAATGGTCAGACTTGCTCAATGATCTTGAAATTGCATGTATTAGATTTTCGGACCGGATAAATACCAAAAAGATAACTGTAGAAATTCGAAGGAATAATTTTCAGGAATATGCCACACTTTACATTATCCTTCCAGCAGTCCATGGATGGTACGGAGGAGGAGGCGGAAGACGGTCATCACAACTATGACCGTCTGGACGACGATGATGACGCTGAACAGTTGCCGTTGTTGGACCGCAACGAGTTACGCGCGCTGTGCGACGAGCACTTGTTGAGCGGTGACTGTCAGACGGCCGCATTTTGGGCCGAAAAATTGTTGGCACTGAGCAGCGGACGGACACTGAGCCAACGGTTGCCGGACACTGCACATTATTTGTCGGTATGTGTGCCTTTCGAATATTTCATACACTGGGCCACCAAAAAAAAGCCTAAATGCACTAATAAGGGGTTATGCGTTTTTGGGCTAAAATTTTTAACAAAAAGTAATAAAAAATCTATCATCTACTCCTATACCCAAATCCTGGACGACATATTTTGCCGGATATACCGGGCAAAACAGCAAATAGAGGAGAGAGTCCTATAGCCTTTTTCAGGTTCTTACGGCCGCCCAATGTTGGCAGAACATCATCACGCTGATCGAACGGCATGACCTGTTCCCCAAGCATTTGGTGTTCGCCTTTTTCCACATCAACGCACTGTTCCACCGGGAACTGTACTCAGAAATCATTGCATTGCCGGTTGGCTATCTGGTTGGTTGTGTTGTTTTTTTTGTACCGCCAATTCAAAAAATCCCATACAATTATGGCATTTTATTATGGGAAAACTCATTTTATCAAAAAAAACACAGTGCCATTGGGACGACGTGCCGTTCATTCAACCGGACAGTGCCACGTACATTTGTGCCGAAAATGACGCGGTCAAAGATACGCACATTCGCCAACAGTTGGACGCGCTTGTGCGCGAAAAGAAGTATGAAGGGCGCATGCTGTTGCTGTTGGCCAAGACATATTTGATGGTGCAGAACAGGCCGGCCGCGGCCGGTTGCCTCAAGTGAGTACGTCCTCGTGTAGTACAGCCGCGCGCGAGACACCAAATGTCCCGAGATCTGGATTCAGAAAAAAATCTGAGAAAATTCTCGAACTGGGATTCTCTGAATTTGGGGGTTCGGAATTATTAATGTGGCTCATTGTCAGGGGTCTGATCGGCTAGTAAGGACCCCTTCAATTTTAAACTTACGCATTTCCTCGATTTAAGACATTGCCTTGAGGCCAACCCCTTCTGTTCCGAGGCCATTCATTTGGCGGTGGACTCGCGACTGATCAGTGCACGCGAGTTGCGTGCCATCATCGGCGGCCAGTACAATCAGCAAAAGTCGGGCCAAAACATTTCCGGTGCCCGCGTCATTGCGCATCTGCTCGAAATTTATGATCTCAGTGTTTGTTTTTTGAAAGTTATTTTGAAAATTTATATCTCAACATGACCCCGTTTATTGGTATATCCCGAACTAACCGAACCTTTCGACTAACCCCTAAACTTGGTTATCACACCCTTATCGTTCGGCTATTGTGCCAAAATAATTTTTTTTTTGCGTCAGCAGAATGAGCCCACAGTGTCGTCGACGTCCTCCACCAGTGCTGTCGCCTCATCCTCGCGCATTGCCCAACTGCTGGCCAACGACCTGTCTGTCCAGTCGGCCACCGCCTATCGGTTGTACGCGCGCGGCTGTGTGCGTGAGGCGTACAAAATCACTGAGGCCATAATGCACGAGTTCGGCTACTACAATGTACGTTTACGCACATCGATGGCACCTCGCGGGCTATTGAACAATCCGTTTTGCCACAGTCCCCTGGGATCTTCGTGCCAAATTAATACGGATCCCTGGAATCTTTCGTACCAAATTAATACAGATTTGACTTGTTCAGAAATGTTTCCTCGTCCACGTTGCCTGCCTGGTGCACCTGGGCATGGTCAGCGAGCTGTACCTGCTTGGCCATCAGATGGTCAAACTGCAGCCCGAGCGGGAGACAACTTGGTACACTGTTGGCTGCTATTATTACGCCACGGGCCAATACACAACGGCCAAAAAGTTTTTGAGTGCGTTATTTTTCATTTTTTTTGTGCCCAAGCTATCAAATTATAAACAAAAAGTTGAGGCGTTTTTTAAAACTATGTGTGGTGTCAGAGGAATGTATCCAAGACTGTGTTTGACAAAAAATCTATTTATAGGAAATACATTTTGGTGAAAATTTTGGATCTTGGTTGGGGTACTTGACTCCTTGTGCCCCTCCTGAATATGTATTTCTGGGTGTGAATTTGTCCCCAAATATTAAGATACCATGCCGTTGTTTTGTTGGCATTTCCAATTTAGACAAATGCACTATGATGAATTCCGGCTTTGGCGAAGGTTGGCTCGCCTACGGGCATGCACTGTTTTACATGGAGGAGCATGAGCAGGCGATGAACTGTTACCTGAGGGCGAGTTTTTAAGTTAGGCGTTAAAGGCATTAAAAACCCCAATTTTTTGGGGCTGATTCCGATTCCGAATCCAATAAATAAATGAATGTTTTATTTTCCAGGCCTCCCGTATTCTCGAGGGTCACTTCGAGCCGTTGCTGTACATTGCGGTGGAGTACTGTTTTGCCAACAACTTCAAGCTGGCCGCCGATTTTCTGTCGGACGCGGCCCAAGTGGCCGGTGCCAATGCGCTGGTGCTTTCTATTATTTAATGTCAAGGGCATATCACAAAAAAAAATTTCGGGAGGGGGGTGGGGGGAATTGGTCGAAAATTGGCAAATTTTCACAAAGTTTTTTCTTTTTCGAGGGAAAAAGTTTTTTTTGGGGTGGGGAATGTCCTCTCCCCCACCTAAATGCGCAATTGATTTACGTAATACATTTTTTCACAGGTTTTGCATGAGCAGGCCGCCACAGCATTTATGGAGAGGAAATTCGCTGGTAAAAGATTAAGTTCCGAATTATTGAGACCGGTGTTACCACACCAGGGATTGACCGGATTCGGAATTTTTTCGGCATTCAGTCACATTACTGGTCCACACCATGGTGTTTCTTACTCATCGCATTGTTAAGCTTTTTGGCATTCCGTTGGATTGCTTTCTGTGGGTCCCCATCAAATGTTGGGACCCCACCGACCGACTTTTTTGCCTGAACCCGAACTTGGCGATGTGTCCGTTTTGACCCCCCTAACATACACACACTGTCCATTTTCAGAGGCAGAACAACTGTTAATGGCCGCGCTTCGTCTGCTAATTGCACATGCGCCTGCCTTTGTTGTTGCCCAACAACAGTCTGTGGAACAATTGATGGCCGCTGAGGTCAGCGACTTTTGGGAGCCGCTGTACAACAATTTGGGTCACGTGTTGCGCAAGTTGGGCCGTTACGCGGACGCTATCCATGTGCACAGGTCGCGCGCGCAATGGCAGCAAGCCCGTAACCAGAAAAAAAATGTCAGGGGTAGGGATTGGCAAATTATACCAAAAAAATCCTCCCCTCCTGCCACCCCCCTGGTTACGGGCCTGAGTGGCAGCCACCTCTACCACCGGCTAGATGCCTATTTCTGTTGTCTTATTTTGCAGAAAGTCTCTGTTGCTGAGCGGCGCCAAGGCGGACGCGTGGGCATGCCTTGGCATTTGTTACGCCCGACTGGCGGCCACCAAATGTGAGACGGACGAGGAGGACACTGCCAACACCAAAAGTGCCAAGGAGGAGGCGACAAAATTTGCGGCACAGGCCACTGAGGCATTGAACCGTGCGTTGGCGCTGAAGCCTGATGACGAAGTGCGTTCGCGTTTTTTTTTTTGACATCTGATGCCAATTTGAACTAAACGTTTTGCCACCAATCACATACTTCGTTTCAGTTGATCAAGACAGCGCTGGACAAAGTGATGCAATTTGAGGGCGACCTGATGGACACGGTGTTTGAAGTGCATGAAAATGTTGGTGATCAGAATTTGGCACTTTCTCGTGACATTTGCATTAGGGATCGATTGAGGCAAGCAACGGCGGAGCGGCCACCGATTAATTTGTGATCAGCAAGCGACAAATCTTCTGATGGCTTTTTCGTGCGCATGTTTTTTTAAATTTGTTTGTTTTTACGTATTTGTCTTTCTTCCACTTTTTACAATGTTATATTACACTTAAAATGTAATAATTCTTTCTATTCAAAATCAATTTGCCATAAAATGAATTTGTTTTTATATGCTAAAATGGACAAAAAAAGTTCAATTTGTTGTGGACAAAAATCAAAACTAAGGAACATTTAGGAGAAATAAATGCATCCGAGAATGAAGCCAATGATGATCAACTCTTGGCGCTTTTGGAACAGTGTAATTGCGCAAATTGCGGCGATAATTTTTCCGAGGGATGGCCCGTCGCCGTGCTGACGCCGTTTCCTTCGATTGACGACTGCAGAAAAGCGTCGTCGAAAAGTGGCATTTTTAAATTGCATATTTTTGTTGCCCAAAATTGCTGCAATATTGGCCCACGAATTCAATTAATTTGGCACCAATTCGAGCGCATCGCTAGACAATAAGTGGACTTCACATCTGGATCATAGTCAAAATATCATGCTTTCGCTTCCCATATTAGCAAAATTTGTTGTTTTTTCACTATTTAGTGGTAAATTTTTTGGTCATAAAAGCGGCGTTCGGACTGGGCTGGCTTTTACCGAACAAAATGCCAAAAAAGGAAAATTATTTTTTTGTGTGATTTTTGATGGGGTGAAAGAAAATTCGATTAACATATAGAAATTCATGATTTTATTCATTTTATATCAACACAAAAGATTGAATGCGAGTATTGTACTTGCTACTTATGTATATCCGCTTTTCGGTAATATTTTCCAAAAAACAGTCAAGTTTCTAAAATTGTATTACAGTGGAGATATTGATTGGTGTTGTTTTTAGGACGAAATAACATTATAAAAGCGGATATAATAAATATAATGTGTCAAATTCACAGTAGGTCAACTGAATGGTCGGTGAGATGATGATGGCATTTTTGAGGTGCCTAATTCTTGGAAGTTCCCTGCCCGCCATCGACAACACCAGAACAGGACGGTCCGCCAGCGATATTCACCTTTTTGCAATCCGCCGCCAAAGACCGCATCCCTATAAAAAATTCCAAATAATCATTGAACATTGTTTTCAAAATAAAAATAAAATTCAATTGTTAGGTAATTCATACGTACATTCGGTGTTTTCCTCAAACTCCGCATGTGTCCAAGTCTTCTCTTTACTTTTCATCCAACCGTTCAAAGTTTCGCAAAAAACAGAGTGGTTCATTGTCTTCCCTTCGTTGTTAAAAAAGCCGCTAAAAATTGGTTGGTCGAAGCGGGCCTTCTTAATTGAAACACAACTTTTTTTTTTTTGAATAGGCGAGCGGTTCCGGGGAACCTCTAACTTACCGTTGAGGAGCATGATGAGATCGGAAGAGCAAAAATTGGTAGTGTTCCGCATCAAAGCGCACTGAGCATTTGAAAAGCGCACTTCCTTAATTTGAACAATTCAATTGTTTCATAATGTGATGGGAAATTGAGCCCACTTTTAGGGAGAGGATTTTCTGTCGTATAAATTCAGCCCGAACCCAAGCGAATTGTTTCTCCCTAATAAAATGGTCCAAAACAATTGAAACCCGTATAGATGCCCAGCGGGCACTGAAAGGGAGTGCGCGAGTCAATTCCGAAAGCAATTCTGGCGGGAATTTCTTTTTTTGGGTTCCATCCATCGTTTTTTAGGGAGGGTAAGGCAATTTTGATCGGAAAATGAAAATGTTAACCATTCCTGTGTGCCCATCCTTTTTGTGAGTGCATATGGAAAGGGGCAAAATTAGCGAGGTCATGGGAAACGATGAATTGAGAAAGAGTTCATGGGAAATGATGAATGGAACAAGTCGTTAACCCCGCTGTTTCCCGACCACGCGAGCCGAAAGTGTCAATTTTTCTTTAATACGCTCACCGTTTAACTAACACCCGAAAATAAAAGAACTTACCGCTCTTTTTTCGTCGGAAATTTTCGGCCCCATACTTTTGATCAGCAGCAAGTGAGTGTTCCTGAATTTGTTTTTATTCACTTAAACAAATAATCAGTATATGGTTTTGGATGGACGACACTTTGCAATTTGATATCATCCTAAAACGCTCTAACCCAAACTCGTATTGGGTGAACTCGTACATCCCCAACTCGTACTGTTATACACGAGATGATCGCAGGACGAGTTGGGATTCGATCAATTTAATTTACATATAACACAATTTAAGTGTGTGCATTGATTAAAAAAGGGATGAGATGGGTTTACCCCACACTATGTGTCTTCTGGGGAACTGTTGGGGTCAGTTTTTTTATTTTGGAAATGCAAAAAGGAAGAATGGTTAGTAAATAACAAATGAATGGTTGGGTGGTATTGAACAGACAACAAAAAATCTTAATGTCTGTCTGCTATGGCACGATCTGGAATGTTCCCTAACAATTCAATTCGAATACACACATTAAAATTAATGACCGTAACCCAATCCACAATTAACGCGCATTTTCAAAATTAGTGGGGTCAAAAACAGAGAGAGGTAGTAATCCTCCTCTCCTATCATTCCTACAATTCTCGTTCACCCACCAACAAATGGACAACACGCATGGTACACAACACGAATGCGCAAAGCCGCAGCAACGCTGTCCTGTAATAAAACAATAATTTTGGTTGCTTACGGTGCTAATTTAAAAGATTTTTTTTTTCAATTTCATGTTTTCGAGGATGTTTATGCCTTACAATTAAAAGGGTCAACGAAATCACTTGATACAGAATCGAATTCATGAAGCATAAACAACGCACAAAAATTTTGATAGGCACAATTTGTTTGGAAAACGAAAATGCTTGATTTTGGTACAACCGTAAACATCCAAAAAACCACCACCAATTGGTGGACCAAATAAAAAGGGTACTTTCCTGTTATGTGACCGCAAAATTAATTTTTTTTAAAAGTCAACAAAGGCGCGCGCAGGGCGTGAAGATGTAAAAAATCGTACTGTGGATCCATTTGAAGACATTTTGGAGCATATTGCGGCATTTATGCCTCCCAAATAATCTTGGCGCGCCCCTTTTGCAATACTGCGCGCGCCTTTGTTCTTTTTAAAAAAAATTAATTTTGCGGTCACATAACAGGAAAGTACCATAAAAAGATGTAGCAACAATAATAAGCAGAAATAAACATAGTGTAATGCAGTTTTGCTATCCGGATCACATTGAAATGGCATTTACATTTCACCGCGATTGCCACGCCTCGTGCCGCCAGTTACGTGACGACAAAATTTGGACGCGAAAAGGCAACGGTTTTCGATCAGATGAACCAAAATGCGACAGAGAAGGTTTGAACGACGGACAAGGCATAGATTTTCAGAGGCATTCGTACTGAAAAAGGCAAAAATGGGATGGCATATTTTAAACGGTAAAGCCAGCCCCCCACTCACTCGACGAAAAGTTCAAAAAAGTGTTCCAAGTAGAGTAGAGCGGGACCGGGACCGGTCCGGTAATTACCGGTTTTTTCAGGTCCCGGTCCCGGTACCGGTTTTCAAAAAAGTCAAGTCCCGGTACCGGGTCTTAGGTCCCGGCGGGACCGGGACCAAATATGCACTGGTAAGAATGGGGATTTGAGAGCAAAAGTAGGAGATAAAGTTGGGTATTGGAAAAACATTTGTAATTTGAATAACATTTCGCCAAATTTTTTATTTTTTCTCTCCCAATATTTTATTTTCTTGTGTCTGTCCAAATGAAGTCAGACACACAATCCTATAGACACACAACCCTATTGTCTACCTCATTTATTTTTTACATTTTTTGATTTCCATTCACTTTTTTCATTTAGAAATAAAATTATTTAAATGTCTGATATTTGGAAACATTACAACAAAAACTTGACGGATGGTGCAAGTTGCAAAATCTGCGCAAAAAAAATCACTCGGAATGACGGCTCGACAAGAGGAATGTGGAAACATTTGGAAGCAAAGCATCAAAAGGAATTTTCTGTGTTAAAAAACACAGAAAATTTGGGGCAAATGGTTGAGGATAAGGTTTATTGTGATTTTGATTGTATTAAGCCACTATTTTTAGAAACAAAAGCAAATACAATCTTTTTTGGTGCCAAAAAAGAATGAGACGGAAATTGCCGAAGAACTTCTTGCACGAATAATGATTCGACAAAACAATTCATTCTATTTTTCGACGACCCAGACTTAAAGGATTTGCTTAAAAAAGCACATCCAAACCTTGTATATCATACATATAATTAATTATACATTGAAAATTATTTTAAAGGATCTTGGTGGACGCGATCATTTTCGCCGAAAGGTGATTCCGAGAATGGCCGATCAAACTCGTTCTCAAATTCAATCGGGCGTTGAGTCTGACCATTATGCAATTACGAGCGACGGTTGGTCTAAGCCGACACTGTCTCCACAATTGCAAAGGTAGATAACTATTTTTTGATAACGTTGAATCATTTTAATTGTAATTTCAGTGTCACTATTCATTGGATTGATAAGAGTTTTTGTCGCCATGATGCCGTTCTCGGCGCCTTTTCTATGGAAAATTTCGTTCACTCAGGTGAATTGATATCTGAGAAAATTGCGCTATGTTTGGACCAAAACGGATTATCATTGAATAAAATGGCATGTTGTGTTCGCGATGATGCAAAGAATATGCAGTCGGCGATCAGACAGTTGGAAAAGGACAGGTATTTGATGAGAAAGTTAGTTAGAAATGAATGAAAAATCTTTAGTTTTCAATGCTGTGCACACTTTCTAAATTTGGTTGTTAGTGATGCAATGAAGACAGAATGCCTTTCAGAAATTATTTTCAAAGCGAAGGAATGGACCAAGGAGTGCCGAAAGGCAAAGATAAGAAAGTGTCTTGAGCGACACCAAGACCAATTAAGCATGCCAAAAAAACAACTTATTTTGGTAATACCATAAGAAAACAATAACTTTACAAATTTTAAGTCGGTTTCTACCCGCTGGAATTCCACTTATCACATGCTGGCCGCCTTCAAAGAGCAGAAAAAAGTTTTGTTCTCAATGCAATTTGAACGTGACCAACGAAATGC
>JAKKIK010001400.1:0-16682 GCA_024500135.1 Heterodera carotae | reverse complement strand
TTTTAAAAACCTGTCCCCTTAAAGGGAAAAAAAAAAATTTTTTTTCATTTCGGGGGGGGGGGAATTCCCCCCCTTTCCCCCCCCCCCCCCTGGATACGGGCCTGCACGCACCTGCCACCGGAGCAAAAATCTCAAAATTTAGAAGGACAATGGTGGGATGGGCAGGCAGAGACGACGAAAAGCTTTCTTACGAGTAATAAAGATGCGAACTCCGGAAATTAGAAAAATGCCTCTAGGATTCATGCCCCCAGCATGAAATTGCCTTGTGTAATGTTGAATTTCGTAAATTGACACATTAAATTTGTTGAAATTTAAGTTTAATTTGCTAATGGCTCAGTTGACAGTTGTAAAATCGTAAAAATAACGGCGGATTAGTGCTCCCTGACTTAATTTACCCCCATAAAAGATAATATATGTTTACAAGTGTAAAATTAAATTTTCGAGTTTTTTGTTCGAATTCGGGTTCGTGGTTCGAAATATCTAAAATTTGATGTCATATTCGCGATCAGCACCCCATGGAGAAATGATTTGGGTGGGGGAAACGACGAGGAGGGAAGGAAACATAGCCCATTGGAAAAACGGCCTAACTCCATCCATCGTCGGTTTCTTTCTCACTTTTTTATTTTGTAAAATTTTGTCATACGTTTTTGGTATCATGTGTAATAAAAAAACATCCAAAAATCCCACTGATTCAGTTCATTCATTTTAGGAATATTTTAACATTTAATTATCCTTTCCTATCTTTCGTTATTGTGATTAGCTGATATCTTCCCAATAGTTTTTTTTGTTTTAACTTGCAATTTGCAAGAGCGTCGAAATTGTATAGCTAAAAATAAGTTAGACTGTAAAGGAACACTTTCCCTATTTCGTTGAACATTTGCTGATTTATGCGTTTGTATATCCTAAAACCTCGATAAAACTTCACTCAATTTAGTGAATATGTGTCGGAGCTGTATATGGAAGTGCGACTTTTCCCATAAATAATTTGCGACCGTACTTTGCAGAAACTGCTGTTCAAAAGCAAGCGTTAAAAAAGCAATTCATGAATTCTTCGAAATTCGGTTAAGCCCATTCATAGTTTGTATTAGGGTTCAGCGGGACCGGGACTTTTCACAAAACCGGGACCACTTTTGTCGCGGTCAAAAAACCCGGTAGAAAAGACGGGACCGGGACTTTTCACAAAACCGGGACCACTAGTCGTGGTCAAAAAACCCGGTAGAAAAGACGGGACCGGGACTAGTTCCGTTGAAAAAACCTGGACTAATCCTGGTTCCAGTTTGTACGTGAGTTTATCGCCAAATAGGTGGTCGTACCGATGCCCGTAGATGGACCAAGATTCTTACTATATTAGTAAATTGTGTAATAAGTGTTATACTGCACAGATATGTATTATATTGCTATGACTTTACAAGTACTTTCTGTCTATGACCTTATAAACAAGTGATAAATAGTAAAGATGGTATTTGGCTGTCAGAGTTCGTCTCTCAACTGCGGTTGGTTCAAATGTGCCATCATAGGACATCCCGACATTGCCGACGTGTCCATTTGCGCGAAGTCATGCTGAAGCAAACAAAGCATTGCGGGGACGGATTGACACTTTGTTAACCCACGGGATCCATTTCTTTCTCTCGCAATTGTTCCGTAGCGGTGAACAATCCGCCGGGCTCCAGCGGAATAAGTTGAGGACCGAACAGGGAATTGATGTGTTCAAGTTGAATAAACACCAACGGATGGATGGCGGAAGGGTCGCGAGTGGCTTCTGAACAGTGCTCAATTGTGAGCAAAAATTTGATTTCAAAATCCCGAATTTTGTGCGAATTCCAAAAAACAAAGAATTGTTTCGAGTTACGGCTTCGAACAGTAGAATTGAGCTTCGCCCAACCCTGCTGCTAGACAGGCGAATAGATTAATCCGAATTTCGGATTATATGGATGATGATACTTAAACTCATTCAAAAGCAAATTATTCTTATTTTTGAAATTGGACTTCCTTCGACGACATCGAAACCGTCGGCCTCCTTTTTGTCAGTGAGCAAATGCCGAGCAAATTGTGCCGGCGCATTATTAGCGGTGAATTGTCCCACTTTGTCTGGTCCCATTTTACAATGGAAATTTCCCTAAATAAGCGAATTAGCAGCAAAAACTGTTTTACTACAATATGAAATGCAAGTGACAAACTTCTTTGGTCAAAAGACAAAGTGCCGGCAATTCGTTCACTTCAAATGCCTCCAATAATTTGTGCTGGGGCAATGAATTGGACAAATCAATGGACAAAAGCAATGGCCTCGAGGAGGAAACTGTCGACTGCCTTTGGCGTAATAAACGGAGTTCAGACGCCGTTTCAACGAGCCATTTGGTGAGAAAATTGTTCGAATTTGGCGCGGTGTCATTTTGGAGGAAAAGAAAGGAAGGGGAAGAGAATGGAGAAAATGGCACGTCATTGGTGAAGCCAAAACCGATGTCCAGCTAAAGCCAATTGTTTTGGCAATTCAAATTCAAACAAACACTGACAATGTCTGGCAAACTGGCATGTGTTATGTGATGGAGAAGTGGTCGGATTTCGAAGGTGGAGCCCAAAAAAGGGACCTCCACCAAATTGGACGAATTTGTGCCGGATTTGACCTGACGAAAGGTGCTCAGTCTGACTGTATCCGATCTGAAGGGAAGCTGAGTGATTGGATTTTATCAGTAGTTGATTGATTAATGCTGCTTACTTTTCGTCTAGCCAATATGCCAAAGAGTAACGGCCGTGCAACAGAATGGCGAGTCGTGCGAATTTGCGAAACTCCTCCTGCTGTTCGGAACGGAACGCGCCCAAAGTGATTGCTGCGCGAGGCGATTGAATGCCGGGGAGAAAGGCTCGCTGAGCGTCACGGACTTCGTCCATATTTGCCAAGCGGACCAATGGGTCGGAGAGAATCATTTTGATCCTAAAGTTGGCAAAATATTTTTATGATCATTGTATGAATCATTGGCCCGTCCGTCCGTACCATTCCACCAAAAAGTGTTCGTCTCCAATGCCAATTTGTTGTGCCTTTCGTTGCCCATTTCGAAATGCAAATAGCTGCTGCTGTTGATTAATTGCCGTATGTGACACCGCAAAAGCACGGCACAGTTCGTCTTCCTCATGGCATGGCACATTTCCCAAAACGACGGGCAAATTGCCACCTGTCGCCGGTTGAGCAATTATCTTTTTGAAGCATCCGATGGCATTTTGCCAATTACCGTTTCCCCCCTCCTTCTGATGCCATAATTCGCTTGCCCGTGACCACAGTTCCAATGCGTACAGAGACAATGGAATGGCTTCGTGCCAAAACAGCACAAATACGCCACGGACATTTTCGGCATCGATCATTTCTGCCAGCTCAGGGCCCCTAAACGCGATCAGACCACGCGGGTGACTATTGGCGTCAAAGTCCACTCGACGGCGCGCGAGGAGACGGTCGTTGAGAAGTGTCAGTTCGGTGGGTGATCTGATGAAAATGGACTGGCCCGAAGAACGCGCGGAAAAGCGTCTAAAAAGTTTGTGGGATTTCCGGCACGGAAAAGGCGGACTTTGCGTGATTTTGGCGGATGAACTGCTCGAGCTCGGCGACGCTAACTTCGCGAACAAAGCCCAATTCGTTGGTGGCCGCTTCCGACGCATACAAAGTGAGCGGAAAGATACTGTGACGGGACAATGCACTGCAAAAAATGGAAATAGTGGAGGAAAGCAAGCATGGCACGGCATTCCTACTCCAAAAGGGCCGCCTCAACGCGTGCCATTGTTTGTGCGCGATTTCCGTCGACATGCCAATTCGGCTTACGTTCGATGCTATACACAGCCGCACCGGAACGTCTTAAAATATGGCATTTTTGGCATAATTAAATACATTTGGTTGACTTGTCAAGTCTGGCATGTGCGGGATATGATCGGTTACCGGACCTTTTTTGCATACGGTCACATTTTTGGTGCAAATATGTGACAACTTACGAGTCTTCGACCACTAAAAAATGAAAGGGCACTTCCGTTGGGTATTCTGCACAACGGGGATGGCCGCCCTCGTCGACGGAACAATCGATGTTTTCGTTGTCCACCGTCACATGGGCAAGTGCCAACAGACGGGGCCGAAGGTCGGCTAGCAAAAGGCGCACAAATTGGGCGAATTCGCGGTCTTCGTCTGCGGCGGTTAAGCAATTTATTTGGTTAGGAAATGCAACATTTTTGAACCATTGGCGTCCCGATGGACAAATGTCGTTTGGATGTACTGCTTGAGGGGCTCGAGCCCCGGCTGTGTTGCTACATCTTCTCCATCATCGTTTAGCACTTGCTGTTGTTGTTGGTGGGGTGGTTTTCGAGGGCATTCGGCACTAAAATATACAAATGACTTTTGAAGGGATTTCGGTCTTTGATGCGTGGTCGGATTTTTGATGGAACACCCACCGTCCGCCATTCCCAAACGGAATATTTAACTACCTATGATTGGTTGGGACCGGGAATTGCCAAAAAAGCCGTTGACTGGGACTGAAAAACCTGGACCGGGGGATCCTACACCGGTTTTCTAAATAGGAGGGACCTGAAAAGCCGGAAACCCCGACCCGCCGGCATCGGTCCCGGCCAACCCTATAAATGACCGGTGCCTGACCACAATCCTATTCGATTTAGACGCTTTGACCACGTCATTAATTTGACTTACTCTAAGGCGACAAAAAGGTAGTAAATGAAGAGAAAGTGAAAGGCATTTAAACATAAAATGCGCATTGAACGCTCAAACGCCGCTGGGGGAATCGATGGAAGGAAAATGCTGCGGGGAGTGACTGAGATTGGAGGGATCGATAGGAGAAAACGATTGTCCCCCCGGGCGGATATGGAGGATGAATCCCCGCCGGGGGGAATATCCTCCGCCGAAGTGATCATTTCATAAAGGGTTTGTGGAAGAATAATAATAATCCATTCCAATTCTTTAACGGAGGCCAAAGTGTGAAAGGTGGCAATTAAAAAAGACGGAATAAAAATCCCAAAACTGAAAATCGAATTCGAATGCAAAGACTAAATTTAAACCAATTAAAGTTTTTGACCACATATTTATTTATGTACAATTATATTTATTAATTGCGATAAATGTTTTTTCTGATTTTGGCATTGCCTTTTGCCGAGGGCATTCATTCATTCGCTCATTTCAACATTAAAAATAATTCACTTCATTCTCCTTCCTGCGCATCTTTTCTTTTGTCCCTCTCACACTCAGCAAAATTGGATTATAAGCAACCGCAAAGTGAAAAGACTCATTTCTTTCATTTCATTTCTTTTCTTTTCTTTTTTTTATTCGCCGTCCTTTTAATTAGTCGAAAAGCAATTCTTCCTTTCGAAGCTGAAAATGAGTGAATTGAATGGCATTGTCACGGTTTTCTGAAGGCACCAAAAATGTTTTGCATGGACAAAATGTTCGGCTTTTTGATAAACCAATTTTAATTTGGTCCATTAAAATGCCATCATTTCTTTTGAAAAGGAAAAGACGAAAAATGCCAAAAAGCGCAAATTATCTCTTTTGACAAATAATCCTCGAAAGAGCTATTCGTGGCATCATTTTTCAAGTTCACTCAATTTTTCATCGTGCCACCCGCCCAGCCCCCCAATTATTAGAAAACAGACACCTGCCAATTTGACGTTGTAATGATGCCATTCATTGTGATGGTGGTAATGCCCAATGTGAGTAAAGTAATGTAATTGATATAGCCAATCCCATTTTTGGGTCATTTCTTAGCCCCAAATTTGCGCAAATCATTAAAATCTTTTTCGTCTCTATCAAAAATGCCTTTTGTCCTGCGGGGATTGCGTTCGTTCTTCTTGTTCTTGTTATCTTACATTTTGGTGCTGTACTGTTCCATCATCCCTCCGTCTTCCTTTTGCTTCAAATTCAATTCTTTTACTTCTAAAAATGGGATGAAATGCCTTCGGGGGAATCAAATACTCTCTTTCTTCAAACCCAAAAGAGTCACATTTCACTTTTGGATTAGCCTTCGTCGATAAAATGCAAATCTCTGCAAGTTCCACGAGCCTTAGGTTTTCGGGAAGACGCCCCCGCCCCCAAACGCCCCCTCATTCATTGTTCTGAATTTGAAGGGAGAAAAGGCGAACAAAGTTTATCCTTTGGACAAATCCGCAAAAAGGGCTCATTAAATTTTGAATTTATGCGCTGAATTAAAAGCATTGGTCCAATTCTGATACAACCTGCGGCGTCATTTGGTAACTTTGGAAACAGCCATTTCCCAAATAAAAAGCACAAATCAGCGTCTGAAGAGTTGCATTTGTCAAACATGCAATGTTTTCTGCTGCATACAACTCTTATTATACTCGGTAACCCAAAAACAAAAGAAGAAAGCATTGTGTCTGTTGGCTTTGAGTGAAGGCGACTGTCGCCACCCATTTACGGCGTTCTCCCCCCCCCCCATCTAAGTTCTCCCCCCCCCCCCCTCCACCTACGGCCGTCCCCCCCTGTGTCCCACCAGCATTTGTGCCGATGCCTCAGATTCACATTCCCCCATCCTTATTTCATTTTTTAATTCAGGATTAAGCTGTTTTTGATGTCCCATCTTTTGCCTGTTTTTCCATTGTTCCTCTTCCGTTTGCTTCTGATATTTCCCCCGATTCTTTTCGTCCTCCGTCCATCGTCCGACAATTCGTCCACAAGTTCAAGCAGTTTATTCACTCGAGATGAATCTGCTTTTGCTAATGCATTGCCTATTTCCATGTTAAACTCAATGGCAAAATTTTACCCATTGAATTCGTTGCTCAATGGCAGAGAACGAGGAATAACGGAGCGTAATATCTTGGCTGAACGACTCGAAACTGACAACATCGACAACAAAAAGGAGGATGAAATATTGGAACGAAAAACACCGGAAGAACCCTCAAGCAATTTTGGACGACTAAAACTGTGCCCTCCAGGTAATATTTAGGGAATTTGAAAAAAACCATACTTTGGACTGACTTTACCCGCCTTCAGGAGGCCGTTCCTTTTTTGAGGCGTTCGAATTGGCATGTCCGATGAAAAAGCGGCGAAGAAAGCGGCACACAATGTTTGGATTTGGGAGGGCACCAACAATGACTTTTGGGAGAGGAACGACGATGGTTAAATACGCCAATGTAGAAGAAAGTGTCGAGAAAAGCGCCAGAGAGGAAGGAACTGTCCCACAAAGACGGGACATGTACAGACCAGCGAACATAACCGAACTTATGCATATCTGCTGCATAAGGGGATGCGAATTCTCTGACCTTTTGCCCCATTGCGGCCCCTTTTCAATTTGGTGATCGAATAAATCTCACATGCGAATCCCTCCCAAAACAAATGAATGACCGTGACTTGAATGGGCGGCGGGCGTCCTTGAATTTAAATATTGAACCTGTGCTTTTCGTTTCAGAAAAACAATTAATTGTCGTTTATAAAACGGATCTATGCATTTGCAAATTTAAGGACGACGAGAACACAAGGGTTATGGCAAGACTGTGGACCACACCAAACGATGAGTTCCTACCCCCGCATTACCACTATACTACATAACCCGTAGAATTTAGCTGAAGAAAAACTTCTAACATATCCGTTTAACAACAATAGCAAAACAAAGTTTGAAAGCAAACAATGAAAATCATTTCTTCGTTACGGCCCTTCAAACGCTTTGCTGGACTGGCGGTTCGTACGCGTCAGGGCGGCTTTCGATTTTTTCTCCAGTGGCCGTTGTGATAGTGGCAACCGTCCCGGCACCCTCTCCGTGCATTTCCATCAGTTTGCCCAGCTCGAACTTTGGCTTCTTCAACACCTTCACTTTGCGGATGAAAACATCCTGCAGCGGGTAGTAAATGGAGCACAATTTCTCAATGTCCTTGCCGATGGAGTCCGGGATGAGCTTATTGACCACGTCCTTCAAAT
Organism: Heterodera carotae; assembly: GCA_024500135.1. NCBI lineage: Eukaryota > Metazoa > Nematoda > Chromadorea > Rhabditida > Heteroderidae > Heterodera > Heterodera carotae. The sequence continues at coordinate 8,776 of JAKKIK010001400.1, read as the reverse complement.
CACTGGAGGATACCTAAAATCAAACAAAAAGTAAATTTGTCGAAACATGTACTGACAAGACCTCTCTCTGCATAATTTCCACCATTTTGGCACGAATCATCCGCACCTTTAACCAAATGATAGACATTAAACTAGCTCATTTAGTATACGAATCCATTTATTTACTCTCCCTAATTTAACCTGAGACGCTTTCGCGTAGCTCGTCTTCCTTATTTGGTTGGCATTTTTTTTGGTAAAGCCAATGCAAAAGAGTCGGAGCATGAAACCGTCGGTGGTTTTCACCGCCACATTAGCCTCAATGAGCGTCTAAGTAATAAAAAATTGTTAAAATGGGAACAAAATATCCTTTTGATTCATTAAAACGGCATTATTTAAAAATGATATAACATACATGCCACTTTTTAACAATAGAGCACAGTTTGTCCCTGGTGAAAGTCATCCCATGGAAGTTGGTGAGGCAAATCTTGCCTTGCACCTCTTCACAGATCAACCGAAACTTTCGAAAGTCAGCGTCCGTGCTGTTAAGGTCGCCCAACGACACTTCGTAAACGCGACCTTTCAAAAAGTCACTCGAAATGCCTAAAATTGAAATTTATTGAGAAACATCTAAACCCGCTTACGTGTTCCTTGTGTACGATTCACTAATGTCTTGCCGACATTTCGATGTGCGAACATCGCAGGCGCTTTAATGTCGTACCATTCTTTGCGCGTAAACGGGTCAACGGCCTTCTTCTTTGCTCCCTTTTTCCCCATTTTTTTGTTCTTACCGACTGCCATTTCAACCAAAATTTTTGTTATCCTAAAAACTTAATTTGAATTGAAATAAATCTTTATGGTTTCAGTAAATAGAAATAGGCTAGTAAGATTCGAATCAGTGAATTAAGCTATATGTATAATATGTATTGCTCCTAGATTATTCGCTTGGTAGTGGTGGTAAGTGATCTGGTCGTAATATTTATTTTTCTACATTACACATATAACTTTTTTTTAAAGAAATGGCGTTTTGTTTTGGTTTTCAAAAGCCGCCCAGCATGGTCCACTTCACTGCAATTTTTATTTTACCCAACAATTTCTTTTTTTTTTGTTCAATTAATTTACAATAGCACACATTAATTCCTTGAAACGAAGTTTATATTTATTTTAGGGAACGATGGATCCATTTAGAGAGGATTTAAAAAACTTAAGTACATTTAAATTCTTAATTAAGACTTAATATTATTCTAGACTTACTAACTTCTTTCATTCATTATGAAAGAAAATTCCAAGCATTTGGGTCCAGAAAAAAAGGATGCATCTAAACAGCAATTGACAACGCACCGCCGCTACAATAGGGCAGAGATGCTGCTGATTCGAGAAAGAACATTCTGCCGGACACGACCTGACTTCTTGCCGAAAGATTTTGACAAGTATTTTCTATTACACCTATTTATAATTTTAAATGCGATTTGATTAAAGTCAAGGTTATTTTGACGGTTTTTTTGGGACAAATGCTTAATTTAATTTAGCGATGACGGCTTATTCTCACCGGACAAATGGTTGCAGCATAAATGGATTTGTGAGGGAGTGGAAAATCGGGTTAGACGGAAAGCGGCAAGCCGGACTTCAGCTGGGAGCGGAGGAGGCACCGGCGGAAGCACTTCGGGAAATTCAACGACCGCTACGATAACGAATACTCCACAGGACAATGACAAACAACAACAGGCCAATAACAACAAGGCTCGACTGCGGAGGGGCACGTCATCTGCCAGCAATGGAATGGACTTCAAACCAATGGACTTCAAACCAGACTTTGTGGGTGGGACTGATGGGGAAGGAATGAGAGAGTGGCCAGCTATGTTTTTGTACAACACTTGTAATTTGCTTGTCGTTTAAGCAAAAGTCTGCACTCGAGGCCACAAACCGTCCCACTCGTGGTAATTCGTTGACTCAGAGCATTTCAACTTCGAATAATGGAGGGAACGGTTCATCCTGGTCGACTGCAACAACTTCAAAGCAGGGCAATAGTGAGAAATCGAAAGTGAGTTGTATTATATTGTCCCACTTTTCGGGTATGTATTGCAGCATTACGACTGACTTAGCCTTTATCGCAGATTCGTCGTGGAGTTGGCGAACGAGGCCGAAAGACAACTGAGCGAAGACGGAGTTCGATCGCAGGGGAAGAGCCATTGCCCGAATGGATGGACGATGGACCTGAATCAGCGTTTGACGTCATTGAGCTAATGGGATTTGAGGAAGACCTTCAAATTGAGGAAGGTAGTGCATGCGCGTGACAAATAGCATTCTTTCAATTAATTTACAGAAAGTACCAAGACGGAGGAACCAAGTTCCCCTGAGAATGAGATCATTCTTTCGGCGCAGCCTATGGCAATGGTATATTTTTATAAATTTGATACTTTTGAACAACCACAATTTTATGGAAGGCTGTAAAAAAGTTATGGCCAAAAATATATGTTCGTCCGCAAATGTCTGTAATCTTAAAAGAAACGTATCCAGCTTTGGGTCTAAAGGGATTAATGGCTGGCAAATCTATTTTGTGTTCCTTATCGAATTTTTTGTTAAGGAATTTGAGTCTGTCGCGTGGGTACGTGACACTTCGTACCCTCCTGGATATGTCTCTGACACATTATTTACGCATTTTTTCACCCTTCTTTTCTCTGTCATTTTTTTACATTAAGGCTACAAGTAGGCTCAAGCAATGGATGGGAGAGGGAACCATCGCAGAGTACAAAGGACTCGCCGACGATCCGCAGAAAATGCCTTTCGAGGCGCTCAGTCGTTGCGGCTCCAGCAACAACGCGTCCACCAGTGGCGGGGGTTCGTCTGCAATTGGTCCGCCGAAACAAGCGAGTGCAATTGCAATTCATATCCCAACCTTCGGTCCAAATGTAATCTCCAGATTCAGCAGCACATCCCTTTCTACGAGCCTGGGCTCGACTCGATTGGAATGCCTCCGATGCCCAGCCCCGCCGGGTTTTATCCCCAACAGCCGATGGGTCTTCCCTATTTGCCGCCCTCTCGCTCTCCGCAATTTCCGACTTTGCCTCCTTCTCTGGTCAACAACAACAACCCAAACATCGTCGCCAGCCGTTCTTTTCTTAGTTCACCTGTTTTTATGCCGAATCCCGTGAGCTTTACTTTAGGACCGTTTTTATTGGTTTGTCTGTAAAAAAAACATAATTTGGTGGATTTAAAATAAATTATTTCAGGGAACTCATGCACAGCAAAGCGTTCATCCGCTTCAAATGCGCCATCCTTTCTTCGGTCCCACTGGGCCTGGAGGGATGGGGATGCCGCCGATGTCCGGCCCTGGTCCTGGACTTGGTCTTTTTCAGCACCATGTCCAGCAGCAACAGCAACCGGTTATGCCGCCGTATATGCCGTCCTCACGCTCTCCCCAGGGCCAGTATCCACCGCTTCCGCTAGTCAACAGCCAAATCTCTAGCAGCCGATCTTTCATTAATTCGCCTGCCTTTGTTCCCAATGCCGTGGGTTTTTTTCATTTACTCTTTTCACTCGGGTTGAGAGAGATCAGTTAACCGAAAACCCAAAATGAAAACCGGTCTTTTTGGTAAGGAGCGGGTGGGGGGAGGGACCAGTTTGCCGGTTTTGAAAAATTAGAAAAAGGCACCTCTAAAGATGAAATTGTTTGAACAATCAATTAAAAAAATTTTTTGAATTTTACATAAAAATTCATGGTCAAAATAATTTGCGGTTTTTCTACTAATTCCTTCAATTAAGGTCTATTTTGGATAAAATTTCTGTTACTATAACAAAATCACTTAATTTGACAAAAATTGGGGTCGAAAAATCGGTCTTATCACGCTGAATTTATTTGCTTTTGCAGGCAAGTCACGTGACGCAGCATAGCGTTCACCCGCTTCATATGCGTCATCCTTTCTTCGGTTCCGCTGGGCCTGGAGGGATGGGAATGCCGCCGATGCCCGGCCCTGGGCCTGGACCTTTCCACCACCACCACTATGTACAGCAGCAACAGCAGCCGATGATCCCTGCCCATTTGCCGCCTTCCCGTTCTCCGCATGCCCAATATCCGCCCCCTCCACCGCTAGTCAACAGCAACAGCCAAATCTCTGCCAATCGGTCCACTCATTTCAACCAAAACTACAATTTGCTCAATTCGCCGGCCTTTATGCCAACTTCTGTGAGTTATGTCCGTTTAACTTCGTAAGTACTGTTGTGGATGATTGTTTTCCTTAAGGTGATGCGCCAAATGTCCAAAGTGCCTGGGGCTGGTGCCGCTCCTTCTACGGGTGACTGATTGATTGCCCATGAGTGTTAAATCACAGTTGGAATTTTATCAGGCTTATCTGAAACGGGTCCTTCGGCACCAAATCCCAGTTTTCCCACTGGGCGCTCTAACATTCCGCCTGTTTTGGAAAAAATATTTGCTTCGGTGCGCGGCCAACCGACGCCAGACCGTTCGATGCTCGTCAGAGCAATTTTGGTGAGAAAAGTTGACATATACTAACAATAAGTGCAGAGTTGCATTGCGGTCCCTTTTTAGGGTCAGGGGCATGGTCCTGATGATCCGTCCTTTTCCTGCTCCCGATAAATGCATAAAGCCGACGGATATTATAAAGATGAACGAATATTCCGTCATCATCATTCAGCAGAAGGAGTCCGAAATATTTATTTATATATATTCTTTCATTGATTTGTTCGTCCGTTCGTTCACTGATTTATTTATTTATTGTTTTTCCTTTATTCTTTGTTTTTTTCCTTTACTTTCCCCCTTTTTTTTTGTTTTTGTTCATCTTAATTTCGTTTTTTTGATAATGGATGGTAGAAAAACGATATTAATAAATTCTCGTCTTCATTTGCAATCAAAGTTTTATCAGGCCAAAACTCTCTCTTTATCCGCGTTAAATCAATCATCAGACAAAGGGGGAAACGAGGTCGGAAGAGACGAATGCCATTCGAAAAATTAATTGGTAACAAGGTCATGGCATGAACAGGGCTGCCTATTTATGCAAATACACGTCCGCAACACGGCACGCGAAAAAGTTCGAATTTTTTTTTCGCAGCCTTGGTCATGACAATGGCGGGACGATGATTGAATGGGATTATTATGTTTTGGAATAGCTAATTTTTTTTTGTAGTGTGTGTTTCCGCAGAATCAATCACCGAAATTGATCAGTTGTGCTTCGTTCGGCTTTTCCCGAGGCGTCGTTTCCGCCGCCTCCACTTCGGCTTCTTCTCCGTTCCTTTCCCCTCCGGCATCTGTGCGTTTATTGTTCCGTTTGCCGTCGTCGTCCATCGGCGGCACTTCCTTTGGTGTCAGAATCATTTCCACGTGTCGCGGAGATCGTTGTGGACTGAGCACAATGTCAGTGGCTTTGGGGGCGTCGGCGGAGGACGAACTTCGGCCCGAATCGACCGTGTCCCGCCTGGAGCAGCTACTGCCAGAAATGCTGTGCGAGTATTCCGAGATCTGTTCAATGGATAGGGGCGGGGAGTTGGGACTCTGTTTTGAAGGTGGAGATGGGCGAGAAGGTTAGGGTGCAATTAGGAGGGACCTTTTTTAGCCATAACTCTAGGGGTTTTTATTGAATTTTAGTCGCTTTCGACCGGATACTATTGAATTGGCATTATCTTTAAATGGCTTATTTGTTTCTTTTCCCAATGCTGCCTTACCCGCCGTGCCAATGTTACCTTAACATTGCCCCCGCCGGGCACGTGTCCGATGTTGTCAAGGGACCCAACTTTGGATTCGCATTTCACTCGCACCGGTTCGTTGAATATCTAAATGATTGTGTACACTTTGTGACGAGGCTAAACTCAAGTGGCCAAATAACTTTAAGGTTGCCACCGGATGGTTTGTGCTTCGCATTTTCCATTGACCCAACTTTGGGTTGGGCCTTCCATTGCAATTTTTGTGTTGGGACCTGACAAAAGTGGCACTTTTTTCTCTTTTCTTTCTGTTTGCCTCTCACCTTTTTCTCACTCTTCGGAATCGGCACATTCGACTTGTCCTCTACCCGTGGTTTTGCTACCTCCCGAAAGTTCAGTCTCCGATTCTCGATCTTCACATTCCCTCCAGCTAAAATGCCAATTAATTGCTCGATAATTGGTCGGTCCCGCCCCTCCGCCGAACCCGGCACATGGGAAGCATTTTGCAGTGAGCCAACTTTGGACGCGGCGCTAACTCGGACTGGCCCGTGGAAAATCTTCACCTGACTCGGCGGCGGTGTGTAATCCGTGATGGAGCCAACTTTGCTGAAATTAAACAATTCAGTCAATTTATTTCCCCTCAATTGTCAGTTTTGCTTCAAAATGTGCCAAGTGTCTGTCTTCTCTGACCTCTTCACATGAGCGTATCGCCTGTTCACCGGCACGCTTGGCGCCCGCGGCGATTGGCCGTTCAGTTTCTGTGCTGCTGCGCCTGCGCCCATTGCGTCACTTCCTTTATCGAAAACAGATTGTGCTCAAGTAAGAAATCGGCAAAATGGTAAAGCCCTGGGTGGGAATTGAACCCATGGCCTTCATCCAGTCCGTGGACAAATTTTTACGCTGATTTGTGAGTTACCAGTTCATTAGCCGGCCGCTTTTCTTAAAGGATCCTTTCACCCCCTCCCCTCTCCCCCCCCCCCTCCCTTACGGCGTTATAATCGCGCCCAGCGATCGATCATAATCCTTACACCTAATCACATTATAACATGCATACATTTTTGCTTTAGGTACACCAATTTTTTTGCCGATTATTTTTCAATGTTAGCCTTTTCCTTTCCCTTTATTAGAGGATTCCCCTCAAAATGACTGAAAAGGATGACTAACTGCTGCTTCTGCCGGCTGTCTGTTGCTGAACGGTGCCGTTTTGTCGTGTCATTGCATTGGGCTGCTGCTGCTGCTTTTGCTGACTTAAAGAACGCGGAGGTGGCCGAGGCATAGCGGCAGAACGCATTTGACTGTGAAAATGACAACGGATAATCAACGGTGATCACTGAAAGCGGCACCACTGGGAGGATCAGAATCAATGATCAGCAAAATGAGCGGCACTGATCAGAGTTTGGTCTAAGAGAAAAGAGCGACACAAACTGATCATTACTGATCAAAGTCTGGGGTAAAAGAAAAGAAGGGCACTGATCAGAGTTTGGTCTAAGAAAAAAAGAGCGGCACTGGGAGGGATCATTCAATGATCAGCAAAATGAGCGGCTCTGATCAGAGTTTGGTCTAAGAGAAAAGAGCGACACAAACTGATAGATTATTTTCACTGATCGGAATTTGATTAAAATGGGAGCGAATAAACCACACACACAGAAATTCAATGGATAGCTTTGTATCTCGAAAGGTTATAAAGGGAGAGTGTAAAAACAAAAATACGAACAAAAAAAGTCCCGACCGAATTTGGTCATTTTCCTCCGATTTCAAATAAAAAGTTTTCTGCCGCCCTCCAAATCTCCGCCGATCTCTTCTCCCTCCCTTCCTCTGTTGTGTATCTCTATTATCCAACCCACAATAATTCTTGCGCAATTCCTCTCGAAAACGCATCGATTCTTTCCAACATTTTCCGCGCACAAAATTTCTATCGCCAAAAATTAAATGGAAAGACCCAAAAACAAATCAGCAGCAGCAAATGGATGGAATGGGTGGGAATGAATTGGACTGATTTGTGAGTGGTGACGTTTTTTGGTTGGAATTGCATTTGAGAGGGGTACCCCTACCCAGGGAGGAGGGGGGGGGGACTATTTTGGTCTTCAGGAGGGGGGGGGGGGTAACTTAGCTGGGGAAGTCCCAAAAAGCATTTCTTAGGGGTACCTTTTTGGTTTTTTTGAACCTCCCCAAGACCCAAATGCTGGATACGTCCTGCCGCTACCCCATGTCCCCCACCGCTGCTGCTGGGGCTTCCGAGGAGGGGGGGGGGAGGGTGAATTGAATAAATAAAATATCCTTTGACTAAAAACTGTCATTTTTAATTATTTACATTTGCAAAAGGTCGCAACAAAAAATACAAAAATGTCCAATATTTATTATTATAATCCCAAATTGGTCGTCTCAATGTTATTTATATCTGTTTACATACATATTTGACATGCAAACATTGCTGCTGCTGCTCACTCACTCAACCAAAAAGAAAAAGACTTTTGCCTTCTTCTCTCTCCCCCCCCATAAATTTGATTTGATGTCCGACAGATTTTTCGCTTACAAATTAGTGCATATATTTAGTAAATCCGATTTTGGGGGGGGGGGGGGCGAGGAGTGCGCGCGCGCAAATCCCATCCCTTGGCCCAAAATGAGCCTACAAATCGAAAATCCCTGTTTTATCTTTTAGGGATTGGCTGGGGAGGGAAGGAACACTGACAGAAGAGGAAGGATTTAATTGTAAAGGCGGAGAAGAAAAGGAGAGAGAGAGGGAGAGAGAGAAAGAGAGAGCAACATTCCAATTTTTTACGAATTTCCAAAAATTCTCGAGAAATTCGTTATAATATGAAATGTGCAAAAATCCAAAACCTTTCAAAAAGAGGGGTACTATGAATTTTGTTTTTGTTGATAAGAAAGCATCATTTAGTAAAAGAAAACAAAATGGAGTCAAATGGATGGACGGTTTGAGCGGTGGAAAGGGAGGGGAAGAGGGAGGGGGCAGGGGGAAAGGGGAAGGGAGGGACAACGGGGGGACAGAGAGAGAGGGGGGGGGGGCAACGGGGGGGGGGGGGGGGGGGGGGGGGGGAGGAAAGGGGGGGGGGGGGCAAGAGGGCCCCCCCCCCAGAAAATGCCCAAAAGAAACAAAAATGCCATTTTGAAGAGGGAAAAAAAAATTAAG
>JAKKIK010001399.1:0-16682 GCA_024500135.1 Heterodera carotae | reverse complement strand
AAAATAGTTCACTGGCGAAATCACTCGCTGGCGAAATCACCCACTGGCGAGATCCCACTGGCGAAATCACTCACTGGCGAAATCAACCACTGGCGTAATCACCGGACACGAAAATTAACATTCAAAATCGGAGTTTTCTCTTAAAATCCCAAAATAAGAACAAAATAAGAACAAGGAGCTGAAATAAGAGCATTTCTTACAAATAAGAACATTTAAAGTTTGTAAGATTCGGACCCTCCAAATCAGAACATTTCTTACAAATAAGAACATTTAAAGTTTGTAAGATTCGGACCCTCCAAATCAGAACATTTCTTACAAATAAGGACAAATGCGACCTCTGACTATAAATATCTAAATAAAGTCGTCCAAAAAAGTTGGTTTAGAAAATTTCCTAAAAAGCCAAAATATGCAAAAAATCTGAAATATTTACCTAAAAAAAGGCAGAATATGCTAGGAATGTGTTTCCAGATTTTTATTTAAGAAAAAAAGGGACCAATGAACCGAAAGATTGCCCCATAGTATTTTAAATGTATGATCAGATGTCAAAAACTAATGCCATATTCGTGATCAGTGACCTTGAAAACCCCTAATTACGAATTTTGAAAAATTTTCGGGGGGGGGGGGGGCAACATAACCCGGAAGTACCAATTTATATTTAAAAATCTTTTGAAAAATTTAGCAAAAAAAAGGGACCCAAAGGAAAAAGTGTGCCGTTAAACGATCCAACCAAAAGCACATTTAGCCATAAAAATGACTATGTATTGGTAGTCTCATCCACAAATATGGTCTAATAAGCTAAAGACGAGGTCGAATGGTAGTCCATGTTTTTGACCCAGAAAAAATGGAACTTAATGAAAATCAGTGTCTCCCATAAGAACCAGTCTGCTCTGGCAACGCCCAAACAGATCTATCTCAAATCCGGCGTCAGCAAATTTTCGACTCAAAATCGATGAATTTATCCGAATTAAGTCCCAGCCACGGAGAAGCAACCGATTAAATTAAAAAGTTGAGAAGTTGACCAAAATAAAGGGAGATAAACTGCATTCTAGTAAAAAACCGTGGAGACCCCGCCCCGGGAAACAAAACACCATTGGAGCTTTGCTTCAGGAAATTTTTTTGCTGATTTTACAACAAAACGTTATGCCAATATTCAAATTCACTGGGTTTATTTCAGTTTTTACATTTTCATTCGTTCGGTTTTTTGGGGTAACTAGTGATCACGAATCGTAACTCTATTTCGAACCCCGAACCAAGAAAATATTGAGACCGTCATTAAAAAGGAAGAGCTCAAATGGTTTTCTTTTTTATGTGGCGTAAGTGCACAAATACCAACTTTCCTTTTTTTTAGAAAAAAATATTTGTGTGAAATGAGTTCTGGTGAACAACCCTGCTTCACGCTGATTCATGTCGCGAACGATGTTGAATTTCCATCGGAGGGACAATTGAAGGACAAATTTGAGCATGGTTATTATTTTCAAAAATTTGACCCATTCTGGGTACGGTACTTAGGTGGCTTAGACCATATAAAAAAATTTTAAAGTCATTTAAACATGTTTCTATGAGTTTCGCGGTAGCTGGTCACGAATATAAGTTCAGATTGATGCTATTTCGAACCCCGAATCCGAATTAAACATTAAGAAAAAAATTTTCTTTAATTACAATACTTTGGTTGATGCTCCACATTTTTTTAGTTCTGTGTTTTAAAAGTTATGACAAATGTACTTGGTAAGGTTTACATGGTCACTATCGCAACTCGATGCTTTAGCTGCCAATTACGGACCCAAGAGCCAAATTTGAACAATTTATTTAAAAAAATATTTCCAGGAGTGATCCTGATTGCCTTTTTTTGCCTGATTATTAGGATCAGGATTTTTCAAAAATTTAAAAGGTGTTGAATTATAATATTAAAATAAATTAACAAAAATGACAATAGCAGTGAATTCATATTCTTTACGAATATATTTTTCTTTTGACTTTATAGCGAATGAGTGGCAAAATCTATCAATAACCGCTTTTTTATTAAAGTAAAAATAACAAAAAATTAATTATGGGTAATTTAAGGCTTAATGACTCCGTCTTCGCATGCTCCTTTTTGCATGCAATTCTGTCATTACGTGTCCTTTGACTGCAGTTTTGAATAAAATCGCATGAATAAATGTTTTGTTTCAATTTTCGACTTTTTATTCTAATTTGGGTTCGGGTTTTGAAAATTGGGTGAAATGGCCCTTGAGAACATTTTTATAAATGTTTAAATTTTCGACTTTTTGCTTTGCGAAATGGATGTCGTTTTCATGATCAGCGGCTGTGAAAATCTCTGAAAACATGCTTTACAAAACTGAAAAAAGTCAAAATCTGTCACTTTGCAACTAGCGCCAAAAATTTTCAAAATCATTTTTTGTCTCAACTCCTTCAAACGTATGCATTATTTCAAACACACGAAAGCAACGACCATTAGGGACAAATTTAACTCGTTTTAAGTTATTTGAGACAAAAAATGATTTCAATTTTTTTTGAATTTTCGACTTTTGGTTCGAGTTCGGGTCCGGGATTCGAAAAAACACGAAGTGGATGTCGGATTCGGCGACCATAAAAACCCCTAGAAACTTGTTTTTATGACTTTTTAAAACTTGAACTTGTTTTTCAAAAAAAAGGGGGGTTGACAAACTAAAGTCCCCATTTTCTTCGCTTTTTCGCATTTTATTTTTACTTAGAACTATTTGGTGGGGGTGAGGCGGAGCCGATAGGCGCCGCCTGGAAAAGAAAATTGAGAAGTCTTACGGAAATGAACGTCTTATTGAATATTTAAGGTGTTTAAATAAGCACCTGTGATTAGAAAAGGGAAAAAATAATTTCTCAGGATTCATTCCTGGTTTGACCAAGATCTTGCTTTTTTTTCAAGAAAATCAGGATCGGATTCTGGAAAAATCTTGACAGGATTTTGATCCTCTCCGGTCTCTAGTTTGTATCACATAAAAATAATTTTTCTTTAAAGTCAGAAAACACTTTTTTAAGGTTTTCGGGGTCACTGATCACGAATCCTCTATTCATTTCTCCCAATTCGGAATTTCGGACATAAATTCGAAAAAAAAGTCGAAACTAAATTTCATAGAGTCAATCTAAGACTTATGCTCATTGTCAGTTCAGGTATGGCTTAAGATCTCGAAATTTCGGTTTCTGGTTTTTTGGCTTTCGGTTTCTGGGCTTACCCTTTTGGTGCATTATTAATCTCTACTACCTGTCGAGCCTTAAGCAGAGATTGAATTATTTTAGTTTTTGACTTTTGGTTCCATTGCACAGAAGTTCAATCCAAGTCCATATTCAATTACGGACTCCGGAAACCAGTGGAAACATGTTTTTAGACTTTATAAAGAAAAAAATTTGGTAATAGTCTAGTTTGTACCCCCCCTTTTTGAAAAATTTTTTTCAAGTTTTGAAAAGTTGTAAAAACATGTTCCTAGGGGTTTCTAGGGCCGCTGATCCCGAATCCGATCTTATTTCGCCTATGTTCGAACCCCGGACCAAAATTCGAACAAAAAGTCGAAAATTCAAAATTTTTCTAAAATTTTTTAAATTTCAAATCACTCTAAATTTTTTGAAATACTTTAAAGGCATAAAGGCAACAGCCAAGAATGCCCATTTATGCGTTTTTAAGCTGAGAAAAAAATTTTTAGAAAAATTTGGATTTTCGACTTTTTGTTCGATTTTGGTCCGGGGTTTGAACTTAGGCGAAATAAGTGTCGGATTCGGGATCAGCGGCCCTAGAAACCCCTAGGAACATGTTTTTACAACTTTTCAAAACTTGAAAAAAAATTTTTCAAAAAAGGGGGGTACAAACTAGACTATTACCAAAAATTTAATGTGGTACGAACTATATAAGTTCCCATTCAATCTTGTTTTAATTCCCTTTAAGGTGATACAAAGACTAAGACGGATGCTTTAAAAAAGTTGATTTTGATGATCCAGGCGGGTGAAAAGGTCACGGGCCAGCTGATGATGTACGTGATCCGTTTTTGCCTACCAACATCCGACCATTATTTAAAGAAGTTGTTATTGATATTTTGGGAGGTTGTGCCGAAGGTTTGCTTTTTGTATTTTGACTTTCAAAGCAAATTAAATATGTTTTGTAACGCCGTACTAGACGAACCAAGAAGGAAAATTGTTGCATGAAATGATTTTGGTGTGCGACGCTTACCGCAAAGATTTGCAGCATCCAAACGAATACATACGTGGCTCAACCTTGCGGTATATATCCTTTCTCTTAGTTTATCCTTCCCCTCCCCCAATTTTGCTCGCGCAGATTTCTTTGCAAACTCAAAGAGCCTGAATTGCTCGAGCCGTTGATGCCTTCTATTCGCAAGTGCTTGGAACATCGCCATTCTTACGTTCGCCGCAATTCCATTTTGGCTATATACACAATTTACAGTAAGAAGTTCTTTTCAGTCCAACTATTTTTTGTTTCTCTTTTTGGTAATGAAAAACAATATGCTATGAATGATCCCCTTTTTTGGAAATAATTCCTAGGTCCTTTTTTCTTTACAAATATTTCCTGGCGTTTCCTGGTCACTGTTAACGTCTGATCCGCTTTCCCTTGCCAACATAAGTCTCTTATTCTCCCCACTCCTGGATGTGTGCCTGCCTCACACCCTCATCTACCCTCTTTATGTATTAGGTTTGATGTTTAGAAAACTTCGAGTTTCTGATCCCCGATGCGCCCGAACTCATCCAACAGCTGCTGGACACAGAGCAGGATGCCTCTTGCAAACGCAATGCGTTCATAATGCTGTTGCATGTCGATCGGCAGCGGGCCTTAAATTATTTGTCCGGTTGTATTGAGCAAGTGGCACAGTTCGGCGACATTCTCCAGCTCGTCATTGTGGAGCTGATTTACAAAGTGCATAATCTTCTATCTTATGAAAATGTCGCGTTATTAATTTAAAAGCAATTTTAGGTCTGCCACAATAATCCGGCGGAACGCAATCGCTTCATTCGCTGTGTGTACAATTTGCTTCAGTCGCAGTCTGGTGCTGTTCGGTACGAGGCAGCCGGCACTTTGGTAACACTAAGCACAGCGCCGACTGCAGTAAAAGCGGCCGCCACTGCTTACATTGAGCTGATAGTCAAAGAATCAGACAACAATGTGAAGGTCTGTTTCCAATTTCCTCTAAAGTTTATTTTAATAAATGTATTTCCATAATTTCATAAAATGCATTTATTGAAATAGCTCATTGTATCTTTTAGCTGATTGTCCTCGATCGACTGGTCGGTCTGCGCGAAGTTTTGCCAAGCGATAAGGTGTTGCAGGAGTTGGTGATGGACATTCTGCGAGTGCTGTCCACCACGGACTACGAGGTACGCCGAAAGATACTGCAGTTGGCACTTGAGCTGGTCTCGTCGCGAAACGTATGTGCGGCAATTTGTATTAATTGTTTGTAACTTTTTTCAATATTAGCAATGTGTCCAGTAATTTGTTTTATTTTCTTTATGAATTAGTAAGGAGTTGTCAATACCCCCCTCGTCGTATGAGGAATGAGGACCTGGGGGAGTTTGTCAGGGAGGTTTATTTTGTACGGAAGTTTAAGGTGTTCTTCGTAAAAATTATCGAGATTAAAAATGCTTGTTAATATATGAATTCTTGAGTTGTTACCTGAAAGTTCACCACCTTACTCCCTCTTATTAGGTTCATGAAATGGTGATGTTTTTGCGCAAAGAAATTGACAAAACTAACAACGACACCCAAGATGACACTGGCCGGTACAGGTATTATTGTTGATTCACAAATGATTGGATGGAATGCTTGGGAGTGGCCAAAATGTCCCTTTAGGCAGTTGTTGGTCCGCACTCTTCACAGTGCTACCATCAAATTTCCGGACGTGGCCACCCAAATATTTCCGGTGCTCATGGAGTTTCTGTCAGACCAAAACGAAAGTGCGGCGCTGGATGTGTTAGTGTTTGTGCGCGAAGCAATCCAACGGCTGCCTCATCTGCGCCATCATATCACCAACCACCTGCTGGTCATTTTCATTGCAACAAATTCATAAATTAATGCTTCAATATAGGAAGTTTTTCCGACTATCCGAAATGGGTCTATTTATCGGTCTGCTTTGTGGATTCTCGGCGAATATTGCGAAAGTTCGGAGGCCATTAGTCGCGTATTTGCTTTGGTCAAATTGTCGGCGGGAGAATTGCCCATCGTCGAATCGGAAAGTAGGGACCGAGATGGAGGAGCAGCAGCAAAGGACGAGACCGCACCCAAAAAGAGCGCGACAGAAGGCAAGGTTAAGGAATTTTTGTGAAATTTCGACATTTGTTTGCTGACGATCCTTACTTTTCTTGTGGGATTTTTAAGCCTGGCCATCAGCAGTTGATCACCGCGGACGGCACTTATGCTAAACAGTCGGCCATCTTTTCAACCGCCTCGAATGCCATCAGCTCGGCTGACGACAAGCCGATTTTGCGCAAATTCCTGTTTGATGGCAACTTTTTCATTGCATCCGCATTGGCCAACACATTGGCCAAGTTGGTGTTGCGTTATGCGGAGTTGAACAAGGGTTCGTTCATAATGTTGAACAGTTTGTTCGTTATATTGTGCTTATGTCAACTATCTTTGTCCCTTCATTTCTATGCTTTAACTGTGGTTCAGTGGTTGTGTTCCCAATTCATTGGGCGCTATGATGATCCATTTTACTTCCATCTTTCGGGTCTGACGCCTGCTGACTGACAGTTTCCTTGTCTGAGCGCTCGTTCTTTTTAGTTTTAATTCGAACATAACGTTAAAACGCATTCAATAACACTTTTAGGCCCTAAATTTTAAGCTTAATAAATTATTTTGTTTTCTCCGAATTCTTTCGGGATTTGCTACTTCTGGTTTGAAAATCATTTTAATATTGCTTTCTCCATTTCCCTTTTCGATTAGGCGTTCCGTCGACAGTAAACAAATTGGCGGGTGAAGCATTGCTGCTCATTGCGTCAATTATCCATTTTGGAAAATCGGGCATGTGCAAGCAGGCGATTACAGAGGACGACTTGGACCGTTTGTCAACCATCGTGCGCCTTATTGTTGACAAATGGCCGAATGCGGTGGATGTGTTTTTGAGTGAGTGTCGTGCATCTTTGGAGAGCATGCTAAAAGCCAAAGGGGACGTGGACCGACACGAGCGCGACACAAAGTCACCGAAGAAGAAAATTGTTCAGGCAAATATACAAGATGGAAACCACTATTAGAAAGGACGAAGTTCATTTAGCCCGACAAGACCATCATGTTTACGCAATTGTCGACCCGAGTGTCGGAGAACGTGACGGACACCAATTTGTTTGACCTTTCACTGTCCCAAGCGCTCGGCACTGCACCCAAAACGACTAAATACACCTTTGCCAGTTCCAAACTTGGAAAGGTGATCCAACTAGCTGGATTTTCTGACCCCGTTTATGCTGAGGCATATGTCAACGTCAACCAATACGACATCGTATTGGACGTGCTTGTGGTGAACCAGACTAGCGACACTTTGCAAAATTTGTCATTGGAACTGTCGACCGTGGGTGACCTAAAGCTGTGAGATTCTATTTTTTTAAATAATCGTTTGTAGGACTCTTAAGACGTATCGCTTGAAATCGGCTAAATCCTAATCGTTTTTTGCTTATCTATTTGAGAAACATTTTATTATACCTTTTGGCGAGAAAATTAAAACAGTTTATTCTATTTAATTAACTAACTAAATTTCTTATAATTGAGAGTGGATAAACCATCTCCAATTACGCTGGCATCAAATGACTTCACTAACATCAAGGTCTATATTTTCACCAAAATCTTACTGATTTAGGTACTTATTTTCAGGCTACCGTCAAAGTGTCTTCAACCGAGAACGGAGTGATATTCTCCACCATTGCTTATGATGTGAAAGGATCAACGTCCGATCGAAACTGTGTGTACTTGGAGGACATTCACATTGACATAATGGTGGGCCAATTGGAATTTTTCTCATTAAACGGGTGATTGCATTGGATTATATTCCTTTGCAGGATTACATTGTACCGGGAACTTGCACGGACACGGAGTTTAGGAAAATGTGGGCAGAATTTGAGTGGGAAAACAAAGTATGCCGGATGATAAGGTGCTGGGGTGAACGGGTTGAAATTCAGGTTGGTGTCGTGACCCCAATAGCGGACCTTCGCCAATATCTTGATCATTTGTCGGCTCAAACAAATATGAAACTACTGACTACAGACGCTGCATTGGGTGGGTAGGCTTTCGAGCAAATTAACTCTGTTCTTAACACATCATAAAAAATTCGGTGCTTTTTAATCATGTAATTTTATTTTTGAAAAAATTTTAAGAGGGCGATTGCGGATTTTTGGCGGCTAATTTCTGTGCTCACTCCATTTTTGGCGAGGATGCATTGGCAAACGTTTCAATTGAGAAGGCTGACCCTCTTGATCCAATGAGTGCCATCATCGGGCACATTCGGATTAGGGCAAAATCACAGGGAATGGCCCTTTCATTGGGGGATAAGGTCAGTTATTTAACCATTAATTTGTCTAAATCTCCAACGGTTGCTTTCTTCCCGGCCTTGCCCTTTCCCCGGGGTTTATATTTTGTTTCCAATATTCCCTTAGTAGAGTTTTGGATTCAGATAAACCACGCGCAGAAGGAGCGCAAGCCAGTGGAAAGAGGTGGGGCGAGATCGGCGGTGAACGCGGCAGCAAATAATGCATGAATGGTACTTTTTGATAACATATTAATTAGTCTTGCTCTTTTTTTATACATAACATTATTACATTTCCGCTGTATTTCTTTTGGTTCTCCTTTATTTATATGTCATTATTAGCCTATTTTATTTTTCTGTATTTTGGTGAAAGTAGTAAATTTTTATTTAAATTTCTTTTAAAAACTTAATAACTCAAACGATAGGGAGTATTAAATTGCGCAGATCATGAATCTGAACTTGTATACCATACTTCCTATATTAGTGTCCACCCCTCTATGTCCCCCTTACAATTAGTAGTGTCCCTCATCTGCTGGAGGGGATTGAATCAAATATAATATCCCTCCTAGTGACTAATATAGGAAGTACAGTATGCGATACTACGAACCCCGGTCCATAAGAAAAGTCAAATTGGAATATATTTTTCATGCAAGATCTCAAAGGTGAATGGGATTGATGAAAATCATTCTTTTATTGGGTTGTCCGATAAGTTTTGTCGTTTTTTTCTATGTTTTTAACTTTTAAAAATTAATTAAGATAAGTGAATTTAGTATCATTTTGAAGCTGTATTCCTAATTCTTATGATAATGATTTATCATGGTTTAATAAATATTCTTGGAGATATGGCCAATTTTGTGTGTGTTGGTAAATGGGTTAAAATTTAATTTCACAACAATGTCCAAAACACCCATTTACCATCACGGTAGCAAGAACTTTCTTATGAAAACATAAGTGTTATTCCTCTTTTTAGGCCCAAATCACTAAAAAAAATTTGATTTTGTTTATGTTTACTTTGACTTTAGATACAGTGGGGAATAAATAATGTTATTCGATAGAGAAGATTCAGATCTACCCAATGATATCAACTTTTTAAAATTATTTAGGAAATGGAGTAAAACGACATAACTTATCGGACAACCCATAATTAACAAACCCAAAAAGAATTAGGAATTGGCTGAAAGGGTTTCATATTTGTAATAAATAGGGATGCCAAAAACATGCACGAAAAATGCCAAAAATATGCGCATCTATGCAAATAAAGTCGTAAAATACGCACCAAATATGCATAAAATTCGCAAAATATGCACCAAATATGCACAAAAAAAAATTGAAAATTAGGGGTGCAAATTTAGTAAAAAATTTTTTCCTTAATTGCATTTTTTCTTAATTTTTCAACCAAAAATTCAAAAAAATACATTGAATTTAATAAAAAAATCTTAATTTTTGAATATAACAGAACCAAAAAATTAATTTTTTTTTCAGAGTGAACTTTTTTGAATTCGAGTAAAAAAAATTCGATTTTTAGGGGTGAATTTTTAAAAAATTGAGAAA
This sequence comes from Heterodera carotae, assembly GCA_024500135.1. Lineage (NCBI taxonomy): Eukaryota > Metazoa > Nematoda > Chromadorea > Rhabditida > Heteroderidae > Heterodera > Heterodera carotae. The sequence goes on along the minus strand of JAKKIK010001399.1, from coordinate 6,651 downwards.
TTCGATTCTTATCTGTGCATTTTTTGATTTTATTCTAAGGAGTTTCCTAAAAAGCCAAAATATGCAAATATGCATAAAAACCCCGAAATATGCAAATAAAAGTCCCGACTTTTGTATGCAAATACCAAAAAGAAGGTGTTTTCCTACTAATTAGAGCATGTAGAATCCAGGAAATTATTTTAAAGAGGTCAACTGGGAATACCTGCTGCTGATTTGGTTTAATTGGACATATAAAATTGTATGTTTTATAATAAAAATAAGTGTTCAATGGGAAGGGAATTATAACGTATAAGGTTAATTGGCCGACGGAAAACTGGCCGAAGAGGACAGCTGGACGACAGTGATTTCTTGAATTAATTTACATTTTAAAATGCAATTTAAAGACATTTTAAACGCTCAACCGTGTCTATTGCTTTTGTCCCTAAATTATTCTTTTCCTTTGTCTCAACATTAATAACTCGAGGTGCTTTATGACCTTCTTCAGGCGCTTTTCCGAACCGTCCTTGTCATTTGTTTATCTATAATAATTGTAAGGGAGTTGTGTGCTTTTAAAATCAGCTTTCTTTTTACGATGGTTTAATTTAAAGCATATTAAGGGCCCGACTAAAAGTTGTCACCTAATTTTTTTCAGTCATTGCTCGAACACGGGTCACACTAAAAATTGAAATAACGAACCAAAACTCTCCCCAAAAACGGCGTAGTGCCTACTCGCCGATGGACAACTCGACGAAAGACAACTCGCCGATAGACAACTCGCCGAAGGAGACAACTCACCGAAGGACAACTCGCCGATAGTCCAATTTTTGTTCTATAACTTCTTAATGTCGCCTAATTTCTACAAACTTTGTCTTATTCGAAAGAGCTTCGTGTTTAGAAGCTATACGTAAGCAAAAGTTAAGAGATAAAAAAATTATCGAATAAGTTATGCTTTGTAAACTGAAAAGAATCGGTTTTTTTGTGAATTTTAACGCATAATAATTTATAACTTCATTATTTATTTTTAATCTCTTAACTTTTGCTTGTTCATAGTTTCTATACACCAAGATCTTTCGAATAATATTAAGGTTGTAGAAATTAACCGACAATAAGAAGTTATAGACCAAAAATTGGACTATCGGTGAGTTGTCCTTCGGTGAGTTGTCTCCTTCGGCGAGTTGTCCATCGGCGAGTTGTCCTTCGTCGAGTTGTCCTTCGTCGAGTTGTCCTTCGTCGAGTTGTCCATCGGCGAGTAGGGCTGACACCCCAAAAACAACGCATAAAACAGTTTTAAAAAAGTTATAGTATTAAGTATCATCCAGCCATAGATATTCATTCAATGTCAGCCTACAGCCCAACATTTTTGGATCATAATTTTTTTTTGTTTGTCAGCAAATTTCTTATAAGTTGGTATTATCCGAAATATCTATTTTCGTGGGTTATAGCCCCAAAAAATTGAATGTCTAACGGACAGTCGACCTAATACATACATTTCTCATGCGTCTGATCTTATCTAAGTGTATAAATGTACTTTAAATTAATTCGAGTAATCACTGTCGGTTATTGTCCATCGGCCAGTTGACCTAACGCAAATTATAATAAGAACAGCAAAAGAAAGGTTGGCTACAAAAAAATGCTGAAAAATCACTAGAAATCTGGGTAATAGTCACGCTTGTCCCCCACCCCTCGCATTTTAAGAAGTATTTTCCGGTCATTTTCCTGCATTTTAAGTATTAGTGAAAAAATGTTTTCGAATTGGATCCGGGGTTCTAGAAATGGATGTCGGATTCGGGATCAGTGACCTAAAAACCATAAAAGCATTTCGACCTTTTCACTTTTTTTTTCAAAAATGGCGGGGACAAGCAGCCCGATTATTACCGGAATGGAATCTGTTCAGTAAGAGTGGGGTCATTAAGTTTGTGGACACTTAATTTTATAGCGAACTCTCTGAAATTAATGACAACCCAACTCTCACTCGTCGGACAAAAACAGCGAATTTGTGGACTTAAAATGTGAACTGAAATTGACAGTCATTTGTTATTGTATCCATTCATTCGTTACAATAATAAAGGAATGAATGAATGGGGCGACGGACACACCAAATACAGTAACGGTGCCCTTTTACAAGTAATTAATTCATTTGTTGCGAGAGTACAGTAACATGGAGCGAATACGAGTCGACTACGGTATACAAATGATGAAGAGAGATCAAATGGGATATTACGATTAGGCGTACGACTGTTGTTTTGGGGTTATGATAGTGTGGTGGGTATTGAATACGTTAATAGACCGGGGACTTTGTCATACTGTACACGGACGGCAATTAATACGACCTATTTTTAGGGGCATGTATTTTCGGTGTATTGGTCATGTACACAAAAATAGAGGTACACCTAAAAAATAAGTAATATGAAGCAGTGACTGAAATGGTACCCCATCGGCGTACAGTATGTTCTTGAGGATGTTACGGTAAAGAGAATCATCATGTAACAAAGCTTGCTGGGAATGTTAACGTCAAAAACTAGCCGGTGGTCTTTGGTATTTTAGTTTCAAATGTTTGTTTTAGAAAATCAAAATACGGTTGCGTGGGCCTCCCTACATTTCGTTGAAACGACGATTTGTCGAAACGTCGTCGAATCAGCCAAAAAGCAACGGTCCGAACCGAAACCGGTGACCGAATTTTCTGGGTTTTCGGTTCGGTTTCGAACCGAAAACCCTAATTATGACACCCATTTAGACTAGTTTAAATCCCAACTAAAAAACCGAATGTTAAAAGTCCTGAAACCTAAGTTGTGTTTTTGTTAAAGAATTTTTGGTCATAAGAGGGGGTTACATGCTCGGACAAGTTCTTGGTCCATACTTTTCTTCTTAATTATCCAATTTCTACAGTTAGTACTGGACGTGCAATGCCTTGTTTTTTATATTTTTTTAATAATTTTTTCGACGAATAACCAATTTTTGACTTATTCGACAAATCGTTGCTTTTTGGCTGATTCGACGGTTGGCGCGCCGTTGTGTCTTAGACAGTTCTCAATTCTTTCTCTGATCGGCAACATTCCATCGGGTACGGTAGTGGGTATGGTATACAATAAATCGATTCACACACTGAAGCAAACATGCAGAAACGTCTTCAGTGGTCACTATCACACGTGGTGTCCCCCGCGGGCCTTTCGTTGGTTGGAGGGCGTCGTGCCGCCGTCCAAAGTGCTGTCATCCCATTCCAGACCAGCTAACAAATAAATGTGTTATATCACATATTTTATTCATTGCTCACCTCCTTGGCGTCCATTTTCGACGAGCGGAAGCACGCGATTGGTGGCTTCGTTATCCTCCTCATCTTCGCTAAGTTCGGCATCCCTCCAATAAATTTTGATTTTTTTTTTTTGAATTCCTCCATCGGTTTTTGCTCACTTTTCCCCTCCATCATCCGAGGCACTGTACTGCCCGTCCTCCTCCTCCTCCTCTTCGTCATCGTCCGAGTACTCCTCGCATTCCTTTCCCTGCACCTCTTCCAATGGATTCACTGTGATGTTCATCAGTCCGTTGTCATCCCATTCCAACTGTAAAAATATGACAGTTAAAAATAATATAAATATGACAAAATAATTATGACAAAAATCAACCATCGAGTCGCGGCGTGAGCCGCGACGACGTCCGACCATTGGCAGCGGCTGGTCGCGCATTTTAAGCACACCAACAACGAGCAGAACGAGCAGAAAACCAACACAAATGACCACCACAACTGCCACTGCACCGCCTTAACATAATATTTTTAGGTTTGTTGCTTTTGAAGCAGTTCAAAACACCTGCAATGGCGCCTTGGCCCATCTCAAAGCCGCCGTTGGCGTGCAATGCTTTCGGTCGCGGCAAATCCATCTCCAAAATGTTTTGTAGCCGATTTGAGGCGCTTATCTGATCAAAATTGGCCGACAGCAACGGGTCATCCTTCGTCAGATGTTCCTGTTTGTGTTTGGTGTCGTCGGCATCGTTTGAGTCGTCTTCATGTCGTTCCGACGAAAGACTGCCGACCAACGCACCGAACGGAATATCACGGTCCAATTTGTCCGAAATTTTGGACAACTTCTGCACCGTCTCGTCCACACCGGCGCCGGCTTCAATTTGCATGGTCGTGAACAGTTCATTGCTCAACACTTTGCCGCCAAGAATGGCACACTGAAACAAACATTCATTTTTTCCAATTTTGATGTTCATTTTTGCCTGAAGGGTGTACGAGCGGTGCGGGAATGAGGCGGGACGGAGGTTGAAGTAGTGAATGTGCGTCAGCAGCTGCTCATACGCTTGCGCACTCTCCGCTCCCGTCAGCGCGAAGCCCCGCGCGTCGTGCACGAACTGCACATTCATTTGCTGCAGTAACGCTGTGGGTGAGCTGAACAGTTCCAAGTCCATGTCGCGCGCGGGACGCATTCGCACGCGGCACCAATGAAGTTTGAAGCCGCCCGTTACGTCCGCATCGCCTAAGGCGGAAAAATTTGGGGTTTACAATAAAAGAATTTGCGGCGTATCGTCCACCGAATACCCCATCCCCGCAATTGTTTACAAGGGTTTCCCGATTTATGGACCCTGTGGCATATGGTTGGATTTAGGGACTGACCGGGTTTAATATCTAATAACTGGAAGAACTACCTTATTTTTTTATTTTTACTATAAAGAGAGTAATGGGTTTGTGCAAATTCACTATTTTACCTCGAGTAATCGCAATTTGCACGTCGGGTAGCAAAGCAGCGCCGCTTTTCAGTGAGGCGCTGTCCGCGTTGACGAGATGCCTTCCGGCGATGCTCAGCTGAAGGCGATCGCGCGTGGGCGAAATATCGATCTGAGGTCATCAGAATTTATATATCGTGACGGTATTTAGACACTTTCGGCCCGCTTTTTCCGACAACAAACTTAAATGCGAACATTTGGTCGGAAACTTAAAATTTTCAAAGGCCGATTAAAATACACAAAAGTTCGTTTTTTGGTGTTAGATTTGTATTTTTATAGTAATTCGGGTTTTTAAAGGATTAATGATAAAATCTTTGAAATTTTTCGAGTCCGGGTTCGGCCAAATGGTGGTCAGTTTCATGACCAGCAACCCTTGTCTAAATGTTCGAATTCAGCTAGGGTCGCAAATGTCCGAGGCGCAAAATGTGGGGTGAGCAACGTGACAATGAATGTTTACCGTTGTCTGAATGGGTGCCAATGGACGACTGCTATTTTCGCAAACTAATTGCGCGCTGAGCGTTACACGGCGAGTGCCATTGAGCACTGACGGAGCGATGCGATGGTGGTCGACGGTGGCAGAAACAAGCGGGTCCACCGCGAGGCGAACGGCGCGAATCAAATTTGCCAGATCGACCGGGGAATTGGCATGCAAATGCAACAACGTGCGGTCGGCGGAGGTGAAACGGAAGGACTGAATTTGCAAAATCGAATGAATTTTTGAAATGCAATTGAATTATAGGGAATTTGGAAAAATGTGCGCAGCTAGAATAGTTTAACGAGAATTGGTATGGGAAATAATTCAAATAAAACAAAATGGCAAAGTGCCAAGAATGGTCTGCAATTAAAGCCCCTTTCTCCGCGCAGTTCGTCCGTTGCGGTGGCACACCTGTCCGTGCTGCAGTTGCAGCAATTGCTCGTCAATGACCAGTCTCTGGTGCTGTCCTTGCGCGCAACCAATCGCTTCCGGCGACTGCGCACGGCCGGGCCAAAGCCAAATGGAGCCCAAATGACCATTGAAGAATTGGACAAAGTTGCGCTGTCGGCCATGCCAACCTAAGCAAAAGTTTATTAAAACTATTTGGGGTTTGTTTGTTGCTGTACAGGCGCCGACGGTCAGCTCGGTATGCTTTGCCTTCATTTGGTGCAGTGGCCAATCGTCAAGCACCTCCGGGTTACGTTCCGACGCGTTGAACTGCTCGCCGTCGATGAGCAACTGAAGAGGGGACGAAAGGAAAGCAGAAGTGATCACTTGGGATGCTAAGCAAAAGGGCAAATGCCCTTTTTTCCGCACACTAATGTTATGCTAACAAATAAGCATAAAAAACACGCTTTCTACTTTTGAAGCTTCTACAATACAATACGTTGAGTTTTTATAATGCCCTTTTAGGATTTTCATGCCCTTATACCCTTCCATGCCCTTTTTGACCCATAAAGATCGGCTTTTCGATTCGGGCATTGAACTTTTGCACTTCCGCGGACGAACGGTTGTACAAACGGACTTGCCAATACTTGTTCTTACCTGAACATTGTCCAAATCATTGAAAATCAGTCCGTAACGATGCCATTCTCCGTCGCAAATGCGTGCGTCGTTCCAACGCCATTCTGCGGCACGGAACTCCGCGCTCGCCTGTTCGGGCTCACGCCGCAGTAGTAGCTCCAACTTGCAGCGACGAAGGTACAGCGCGAAATGGTGTCGATTGAGGCCTAAATCGATACATTTGATTGATTGGCATAAATAGTGTCAGAATGTTGTGGCATAATGTCGGGGGAGGGGGGGGGTTAGGGTTTGGGCTTGTGGCATAATGTTGGAGGGGGGGGGGGGGGGTTAGGGCTTGTGGCATAATGTTGGAGGGGGGGGGGGGGTGGGGGCTGTGGGGTTAATGCGGGGGGGGGGTTTGGGGTTTGGGTTTTCGGAATGGATTTTTCCCCGCCGTTGAATCAAGGGGTTTTTTT
>JAKKIK010001398.1:0-16695 GCA_024500135.1 Heterodera carotae | reverse complement strand
GGGGGGGAGGAAGAGGGGGGGGGAGGAAGAGGAAAAGGAGGGAAGGGGGAGGAAGAGGGAAAGGAAGAAGAGGGGTAGGAAGATGGGGGGGAGGAAGAGGGAAAGGAGAAAAGGGGGATGAAGAGGAAAAGGAAGAGGGAAAGGAAGGGTGAGAGAAGAGGAAGAGGGAAAGGAGGGGAGGGAAAGGAAGAGGGAAAGGAGGGGAGGGAAAGGAAGAGGGAAAGGAGGGGAGGGGGAGGAAGAGGGAAAGGAAGAGGGGGGAGGAAGAGGGAAAGGAAGAGGGAAAGGAGGGGAGGGAAATGAAGAGGGAAAGGAGGGGAGGGGGAGTAAGAGGGAAAGGAGGGGAGGGAAAGGAAGAGGGAAAGGAGGGGAGGGGGGGGAAGAGGGAAAGGAGGGGAGGGGGAGGAAGAGGGAAAGGAGGAGGAAGAGAGAAACGAAGAGGGAAAGGAGGGAAGGGGGAGGAAGCGGGAAAGTATGAGAGAAAGGAAGAGGGAAAGGAGGAAGGGGGAGGAAGAGGGAAAGGAAGAGTGAGAGGGGGAGGAAGAGGGAAAGGAAGAGGGAAAGGAGGGGAGGAGGAGGAAGAGGGAAAGGAAGAGCGAGAGACAAGAAGGGAGGGACAGTTGGAGGAGGAGGCGACAGGGTAGGGATGTAGTACAGAGGGAGAGAAAGCGAGGATAGAAAGAGAGAGTGATGAGAGAGGGAGGAGGAGGGATAGAGGCAGAGTGGACGAGAGAGGGAATGAAGAGGACAGTAGAGAGAGAGAGGGGGAGAAGAGGGGAGAGAGAGAGAAAAATGAGGAGGAAGCGATTGAGATGGAGAAGAGGGGGAAAAAGAGGGAGAAATGAAGAGAGAGGGGGAAGAGAGGATAGGAAGTAGGGGGGGATAAAAAGGGGCGAAGAAAGAGGTGGAAAGGAGGGGTAGGGGAAGTAGAGGTGAGGGGGTAGGGGGGAGAGGAGGAAGGGGAAAGGAAGGGGGAGGAAGGGAGAGGGGGAAGAATGAGGAGGGTAGGAAGAGCTGAGTAGGGAGGAGGAAAAGGGGGGTAATGAAGGGAGAGTGAGAAGGAAGAGGGGGAAAGAAAAAAAGAAAAGAGAAAGAGGGGAAGGCGGAGGGAAAGGAGGAAACGAAGAAGAGAGAGAGAAGTGATTGAGGGGGGGGGGGGGAGGGAGCGGGTAAAGAAGGGAGAGGAGGATGAGGAAAAAGGGGACTGAAGAGAAAAAAGAAACTTTGGCGCGGAGCGCCCCTAGACTTAGTGTTTAAAGCGCAACGCGCTTTCGGTAAATAGTTCCCGCTCCCCTCTACCCCCAAGGGCCGCAAGGCCCTGGTTGTGCTAATAAAATGTTCGCCATCAATTTGTACATATTTGGATTTTTTTGTTTATGGGTGCATAGTCAATAATCTTTGACAAATCAACAGAATGGAATTGAACTGCAACAAAAAACAATGCTTTTGATGATGTTGAATAGCGTCAGCCCGTTCAATCAGCTATTATTTATTTGCCCTTAGTCAGTTCTTTCAACAAATGCGAAAAGTGTTGCTAAATTAAGAAAAAAAAAAATATTTATTTACAAGATATTTTAAATAGGATTAAGTCCCACCCAATACAAATTCAAGGGAAAAGAATGCCGGGGATCGGGGAAGACCAAAATCTCGTAAAATTGGGCCCAAATTTGGAGAAAAAGATCGGGAATTGGGTCGTTCGGGAGTCGGGCCCAAAACTCGGGTCGGGAGTCGGGAAAAGGCACGAAAATTTTGTGGGCCTAAACTTATTTTTTATAAAAATGAACAAGCAGCAAGCATACCATCAAATTGCTGAGCTTATAGCGCTCAATCATAAGAAAACGCTCGGCAAATGGAATTTCCACACAATTGGCCAAATTTCGGCAATCAGCGCCCTAAATTATTTATCAACCCCTCTCGCACCCCCGCGGCGCTTTAAACAAAGTACACAAAAAAACCAGTTTTGCGAGCCCTGCTTAGGTGCATGCTAATCAAATGCACAATTTTCGGATGAGGCGAAAAGGCGCAATTTTTGTGTCCCCTCCGGTACAAATTTTTTTTTTTTCTTGGAGGGCATTTCCGCCGCGCAGTGATCAGAGCAGCGCCAATTGTGTCGCGCACTGACTGACTGACCAGCCGCCCACAGCATGGAAATGACTGGTTTTGGCGGCCTTTGTGGATGGTCTTACCGATTGAGACTGTTTGTGTCGTCCTCTACGCGTTGTCGTCCCGCGCACCACGCACAGCCCCCCAAGGCCGCAAGTCAAATTTTAAATTCCACCAATAAACCTAAGGCGGATCCCCGCAAGGACAATGTTTTCTAAGGGATAAGGTTCATTTGCCTTTCCTTGCAACTACATATTTATCCATAGGTTATTGCCGCCTTGGCTTTTATTATTTGAATTAACATATCTCTGGCGATCCGAAAATTGCCAAAAAAATTTTGAATAATGCCTGGAATTTGTCATGAGACATTTACACACCTTGTCGTCCTTTTGTCCACAATTAGGTAATGGACCTTTTATCCTGCTGGTAGACCATTTGTCCCCGTCAGTGTAGCAGAAATATCTTTTACAAAAATTTGCTTTCGAAGAAACAATAACAACAATTTTGTTTCGCCTCTTTTTTTTGCGACTCTCGACTCGTTTTCTGTAAATATTATGGCGCTGTGTTTTCCATCCCCGGCGGCGCCCAAATATTTACTGCCCCTTTATATTACCTAATTTCTAATCATTTGCGCGCCCCCTCCCCCACCAAAACAGGTCCACCCCGTCGAGACGCCCACACATTTTTGTGTGGTACTGATTAGGGAGACAAGCCAAAAGACAACGGACGAAGCAAAATCTGCCCCGCAAAAAAAAAAGTGGTGGTGGCGACGATGGTGATAATGATAATTTGATAGTGAATGGATGAAGCGGTGGCAACGACAATTGACAGGTGGCTGCGGCGGCAGCGGTGGTGGTGGCTCACCTTTTTGTGTTGATTCTCGCCATCAATTAGCCCACACTCCAAAAAATGTATAAAATTGACAACATCGACAAAAGTGAAGGCTTCTTCTCCCTCTTCGCCAACAACCACTTATTGCTCTCAAACAACCACCTGCTGCTGAGTGATAACAAAATTAGGGAGGCGGCATAAATCAAAGGAAATTCAAAAAAAAACGGGCGCTTAAAATGGTTGACATTGCGGCCACAAAAAACATTGCTGCCATCGACCCGTCCGCACTGTCTTCCCACTTCTCCATTTGGCATTCCATCTACACGCACACAGAGCATGCATTCAGCCAACTGTTCGCACTGCTCGGCCACGACTGGGTCAAGGTGTGTGTGGGCCGAAAAACTCCCCCCCCCCAAAAAAAACAAGGATTTCGGGATGGGACCTACGCTTAAAAAGTGCCGGACCTACGCTTAAAAGGTGACGGACCTACGCTTAAAAGGTGCCGGACCTACGCTTAAAAAGTGCCGGACCTACGCTTCAAAGGTGCCGGACCTACGCTTAAAAAGTGCCGGACCTACGCTTCAAAGGTGCCGGACCTACGCTTAAAAAGTGACGGACCTACGCTTAAAAGGTGCCGGACCTACGCTTAAAAAGTGCCGGACCTACGCTTAAAAGGTGCCGGACCTACGCTTAAAAAGTGCCGGACCTACGCTTAAAAAGTGCCGGACCTACGCTTAAAAAGTGCCCTCGGGCGGGATCCCGGCCAAAATCTGGACACGACTCATTTAAAGCCGGGATTTGGACTTTCCGCTTGGCATTTACATCTGCTGAACTGAGCAGTGTTGATGAGTCGCCTCGTCCAACGGAGTCTCACCGGATCAAGCTTTGGGGAATTTTGTACAATTTTAGTATTCTTCGAAAGCTCTATTGGTTTAAAAGCTACCGAAAAAATCATTAAATCGGCATTTCGGATTTAAATTTCATAAATTTTAATCGCTCAACTTCTGGTTATGCATTTATAAATGGTCCAGATTTTAAAAGATATCCGCGGAATACGGATTACAGCTTTTGTGAGATTAGACGGATATTAATCCCAGGATTTGCGCCAGAGGATATATCCGCGCAGATACGGACGGATATGGATAGTGATTTGGAAAAAAATCGGGCATATACATACAGACGGACCCGGATATGAACCATACGGATATGTCCGAACAAGGGTTTTATAATCCATGTCCATTATTCCCCTGGCTTTTAACTCTTTTAAAATCGTCGGCATTTCGGCGGCAAATTCTACGCTATGGCACAATTTGTCTCTCTTAAGGGCCGTCCATGTGTCCATGGTGCAGTTGGACAGACAACGAATGGGCCAATTCGTGGCAAGACATTTATTTTACACCAAGACAACGGTGGCGAACGTCGGCGTGTCAACGCATTTTTGGGCATTCCATATGCCCGGGCTGGCACTTACAACGACCGTTTCAAGGTTTTTTGTTTGAGGCATATGGAAATCCCAAAAAAATACCAAGATTTTTTTGCTAGAAGCCGTTCCCCGTCACGGCATGGAAAGAGCCGCTTGACTGCACTCATTTTGGGCCAAGAGCTGTGCAACCAGTACATTTTATTTATGAGACACCAAATGAAACGAAATGTTTGCAAAAAATGTCGGTCCCCCGAGTGGGTGTCAAACCCACAACTGTTACCCAAAATGTCGGCCGCCCCGGGGTTTGAGTCGAACCCACATCGCAAGTAACCAATCCGCCGAAATTGCCAGAGCCATTCCAGGTCCGGACAATCCGTCAGTAGTCGTTTTGGGCCTTAATTTTTCGTAATTAGACAATGGCCAATTAACAAAAAAGTTTTGGTCCAGAAAATGACCACTGACTCCCCTGACGGATTGTCCGAGACCCTGCGGCGCTTTAACAGTCGCACACACAGCCTAGGGGTTTCCTCTTCGATTTGATGGCAAAGAATGTCGGGAGTCGGAAAAAGCGCCCAAAATGACGGGGCGGAACCTGGGGCCGGGGTAGAGGCGGAAAATCATGGTCTGGGCGGCTGTCGTGGAGCGTATTTTATCGAAATTTTAAATGATTTAAAAAGCTTTCCAATTAATTGATTTTCAAATCTGTCCCCTCCAAGCCGGCAAGCAATGCTTTTCCTTTTAGGACATGTTCTGGGACACTTACATCACACCGATTTGCCAAGATGAAGCGGCCTGTCTGAGCATCAACGTGTTTGCCCCCGATTGGCACTCTCCCGAATTTGTTGGAAAATTTTACATAATGCCAAAAAAAAAAGTTTTTCAACTAAACACACCCCGCAGGGCACTTCGGGCCGTCCTGTCATGGTTTATGTGCACGGCGGCGGCTTTCTGATCCACAGTTCGGCCAATTACGGCGATTGGAACATTTGCCAGTGAGTGGTCAAAAATAGGGCACATTGCCATTATTATTATTCCCTCGCCCATTTTTATCAAATCCCATAAATTTGGCAATTTTGAATCCGCCGCCATTAAAAAGGTTTAAACCAATTTCAATGGAGTTAAATTTTTCATTGCTATTAGTCCATTAAATAGTTTTTAATTGCCAAATTTGTAGAATTTTACCGGCTAAAAAGTTTAAATGCCCTAAACTTAGCTCATCAGAAGCGGGCGGCGTTGGTCCAAGGATTATCCAGGATTTGGGTTTTTTTTTGGGGGGAGGGGGGAGGGGAGGGGGGTTACTTTGGCTCTTAGGGGGGGGGCTGTATTAGCAGAGGCAGCTTTAAAACAAATAGAAAAATTGCTTATATTAGTGTCCCCCGGGGGGAGGGACTCAATTTCCCGCGATGCAATAAATAGGCATTTCAAGAAATTTGTGCTTGTTCGACGTTGTCGTTTGTGTGCTTCAATATCGTCTTGGTGCCTTTGGCTTTTTGTCCACCGGAGATGCGCGCTGTGCCGGCAATTTTGGCCTCTGGGATCAGTTGGCCGCCCTGCGATGGGTTAAGGTTCGGCACACCTACAGTGGTTTTTCCTTTAATAGACGCTCCCCCTTATTTAAAGCCCCCCTCCAAGTTTGCTTTATGAAGCACTGACCCTGCCATGATTTTATGGAGGATTTTTGCAAAATTAATATTTAAAAAAATTTGATAAAAATTTCCCCAGGAAAACATTGCATTTTTTGGTGGCAACCCCGAAAATGTGACACTGTTTGGCCAAAGTGCGGGCGCCGCTTGCATCGACTTGTTGAGCATTTCGCCTCAGGCCAAAGGTGTCATTTTCATTGGCTTTTTATATTTAAATTTTCAAAAATTTTTTAGGCCTTTTTAAGCGTATCATTCTGATGGGCGGCAGCGCGTGCACCGATTGGGCAATGGCCAGCCCGGAGAGGACTCAGCTGGCGGCGATCAGAATGGCTCGAAAAGCGGGATGGAAGGGTATATCCGGGAAAATTCGGGTTCAGAGTCAGTCCCGAACATGACGACAGTTTGATCCCGAACCCTGACACCGGTCTTTTTTTAATCTTACCCGACCCCAATCCCACGAAGGCCATCTTGAAAAGCGGGATGGAAGGGTATATCCGGGAAAATTTGGGGTTCAGTCAGTCCCGAATATGACGACGGCTTAATCCCGTAAAATTCGGCTTCAGTCCTGAACATAACGACAGTCTGATCCCGATCCCTGACACCGGTGTTTGTTTTTTTTTGTCTTTCCCGACCCCACCCCGAAGGCCATCTCTGATGCCCTGACATGCCATGCCTGACTCAGAGGATACCGTTTTATTATAAAAATAAATAACAAAATCGGACGACGGAAAATAAAGCCCCCGCGGGGCTTTATTTAGGGATTATGATCATATGTGACACTTTTTCAATTACGGAAGACAGCCTTAAAACTTTGCCTAATGATCTCGTGTTCTGTTTTCTCAGGTTCCGACACTGACATGGATTCATTGCTTTCATTTCTGCGATCTGTGCCCGCCTACAAAATTACGGCACCGATCATTGGCAAATCGGCGTTCAATCGGCACAAAAAAGTAGTGTTTTTACATCAAAAAATTTAAAAAGAAATGACAAAAAAATGTCTGGTACTGAATTTCAGGGCCTCGACTTTTGTCCGGTGATCGACGGGGAGCTGATCACCAAAGCGCCTGCACAAATGCGCCTGGACGTTGATTGGCCCATGGAAGTGATCATTGGCGGCACGGAATCTGAGGCATTGCTTTTCGGTAACAAAAAAAAAACAGAGACTGGCATTTTGTCTGGACTAATATTTGAAGACCCTCCTGAACATCTGCATGGAAAATAAACACTTACATTAGTGCCCCCCCCCCCTCTAATTAAGCCACCCCGCCTCTGATATGTTGATGGTTTGCAAAATAGAGCGCTTGTCTCGCCCAATAGAGCTAATTTTGTAGAATCCCCTTGGGTTTAAAACTACAAAGTTCTCCTCTAATAGAGCCTTCTCTCCCTCTAATATAATACCCCGTTATGAATTGGAAAATTGAACTCCCTGACTGAGCCGCCATTAAATCGTTGGCATAATTCAGTTGCGCTCGGCCGTAGTCAAGCGAACATTGTGTCGATGCGCAAATATTTACAAATTTACATTTCGCCAAACATTGAAAGTGCCGAATTGTTGCGCAAACAATGCGAGGCACTTTATGTGGACAGTGTGAACACTGAAGACCAATCGCAAATGACACAAGCGTTTTTGAAGGTGTGTGTGTTTGTGCGCATATTTACCGTTTTCCTGTATTAGAGTCCCCCCCCCCCTATTTTTGAAAAGCGCCCTCTCTAATAGAGACAACCCTCACCAGCCAATTTTCCGGCAGGCTCTTTTACCCCTTCTAAGACGATTTTTCGAAAAGGGCCCCCTCTAATAGAGACACCCCTTACCAGAAAAGATTTTCGAAAATCTGGGCATGCTAACCCTTTTAAATTGATTATTGCCATGTTTGTTCAGCTGCACAGTGACATCATGATGAACAACGCTGTGCAACGTTATTGTCGCGCAATGTTCGCCGACGACAACGGCACCAAGCCAAAATGCCATCGTATTTACGTGTACAACATGGTGCACTTTAATCGTGACGGGTTTGGCATTGTCGGACTTCGAATGCCGTTTTATGGTCATTTAAAATAAATAATAAATTAAATAAATCATTTATATTTCGGGGTAAGACCCCGACGTGCCGCCGCTGACCACTACTTCCGGCATTTTCAGTCCCAACCCCAAACCCCCGATACATTTCCGCCCACCCGGCATCGCCAACTCATGTTCGAAGGTTCAGGCGCCCGATCCTTTGGGGGAAAATCGTAAAAAATTTTTTTGGTGGGGGGAGAGGCCCCTTTCCCCTAATGTCGGAGACCGGGGTCGGGTCAAAGACCTCATGGACTGGTTTAAGATTCAGTGCCGATCCTCTATCACAAGTGGGGTTCTATTTGAGAATGGGGTTCAAATGCAGGGTGGGGTTCTCTATTAGAAGATGATAAATGGTCCAAAAAATGAGATGAAGTTTTGCCCAATTGCTGTCACAGCTGCCACACATTGTCACGACGTGCGCTACTTGGTCGGCAAGGGTTTGTACGCCAAATTCCGCCCAAATTGGGACGACAGGCAAATGATGCGCATCATTGGAGGCTTCTTCACCAATTTTGCCAAATACGGGTTAGCATCATTGGGGGGGGGGGGCCTAAAAAAACTCCCTGTTTTTTGACTCGTGACCGGAGGGACCGTTCCCGGATCCACACAGGGTCGAGCCGGATCCTGACAGGGTCGATTCTGGATCCCCAACATGGTCGATTCCAGATCTCGACAGGGTCGTCCGGGTCCCGACAGGGTCGTCCGGGCCCCCTACTCTTTTTTTAGACACTGCGACTAAACTGTGTCCAGGACTTTTGGCCCGAATCTTGACCCTGGACCCCAGGCTGGCCACTATCTTTAATCTCGACCCGGTCCCGGATTTTTATTTGTCTGTCACTATTTCCGACCTTTTTCGAATGTCAATTTTGGTTTCACCCTTACACAGAAACCCGAACACGCATTGGACTCAACGTAGCAACAACAACAGCAGTGATTGCCAGCCTTGGCATAATGTGCATTCTGCTGGTAAATCAATTGTGCCATTATTCGACAATTTTTTCCTCGAATAGAACCCCAGAGGATTATATATATATGTACCTTCTTCGGGGGTCTTCTATTACAGGGATTCTAATGGTCGGTGGCTTTAATTAGAGGGAGGTGTAAAATGGACTGGAGTTCAATTAGGGGGGGCGGTACCAGTCATCTCATACAACCCTAATATTAAAGCCCCCAAGGGCATTGAAAAAAGGAAGGCCGGGAGCGGGGAAAGTCCCCGTGGAAAAGCCGGGAATTCGATTAGAATGGGGCGATTCTATTATAGGAATGCAAAATGAGGCGGTGGCCCGGTCATCTCGTACAACCCTAATTTTAAAGCCCACAAGGGCATTGAAAAAAAAAGTTATGCTAATTGTTTTTTTTCAAATATTCAAAAATACCAGGGCCACGAAAATTCCCGAACATAAGAAAAAAAAAACAAAAATTCTAAGTCTAAATTTTGAATTTTGAAAAGTTTTATTAAATAGGGTTAGATTGATTATTAACGTAATTACTTCGTTCTTTTTTAAAATTCAAGCCAAAATTTCAAACCAAAAATTTCAAATCACTAGCCATTTAAAAGATTTAGGTTTGATATTTTGGCTTGAATTTTAAAAAAGAACGAAGTAATTACATTACTAATCAATCTAACCCTATTTAATAAAACTTTTCAAAATTCAAAATTTACACTTAGTAATTTTTAATTTTTTTCCTTTTTTCCAAAGAATCGAAAAATTTCCAAACCTTAGGAAAAAATTCAAAAAGCTATAATTCTTAGTACAATTTTGATCAGTTTTACTAAATAGGGTTAGATTGATTAGTAATGTAATTATTTAGTTCTTTTTTAAAGTCGGAGTCTAAATTTCAAACATAAAATTTCAAATCACTAACCATTTAAAAGATTTAGAATTGAAATTTATTTGCCAAATTTAAAAAAGAACGAAATAATTACATTACTAATCAATCTAACCCTATTTAGTAAAATTGATCATAATTCTGCAGAGACTTATAGCTTTTTGAATTTTTTTCTTTTGGATATAAAAAAGATTTTAGGACCATTTTGGGAATTTCAGTCACGGATTTAGTAAAAAAAATAAATATTTCCAATTTTTGCCATTTTTAGCCAATTCGACGGCACTCTTTTCGCCCGACTTTTGGCATCCGATTAATGCGCAGAACACTGAACAGCATTTGGAGCTGTCTCTGGAGCCAGCCGCTTGCAGTGTTTACCATGGCGGACGTTACAGCCGCTTTTGGCACAAAGTTGACGACGAAATGGCAAAATTGTTGAAATAAAAAATGGTGATGGCACCCCAATTGCCATCTTTTTATATGTTTATTACTTTTTTTAAATGCAAAATGCCTCTTTATCTATTTTTACCGTATTTATATCAATGATCCCCCACTCATTTGAAAACGATCCCTCTCCTTCAATTGAACCCCCCTGATTCACGGAGAATTAAATAGACCCCCCGCTCGAGCACCCCTTCTAATTGAACCCCCCCCCCTCTCGAGCCTCCTTCTAATTGAACCCCCCCTCTCGAGCCCCCTTCTAATTGAGCCCCCCGCTCAAATCCCGTGCTCAGGCCCCACCGCTCGAGCACCCTTTTTTAATTGACCCCCCCCCCTCGAGGGGGATTAAATAGAAGTTCCCCCCGTCCAATTGAACATTCACCACTCCCCGTTGTGTTCAAACAACAATGTATCGGAATTATGAAAAAATGATTTTGACCAAGAAATATCTCTAGAACCCTTTATTAGAGACAAATAGGGAGGCCTTGTTTGGTGCTAATATTTTCCATTTGGATTTCATTAACATTATTCATATTTTCATGGTGCAATTTTTTGTGTTTTTGCTGCTGATTTATTTTTACCTCTTTTTTTCTGTTTTTCGTATAGGTACCTTCATATACTGTACATATATTTGTATAAATTAATATTATATGATAATTTAATAATACCCAATACAATACCAAGACCAATACAATAGTTGCCTTTTTAACAAAACCCAATTTTGTAATTTAAACATTTTTGTTATTTATTATTATTATGTATTATTACCCTCACATTGAGCAGCTGTGCACATTTTTTTGGCATAAAAAGTGGCGCAAAAACTTGTGAAATAAATATTTGCATTCATAAATTGCTTTTTAAATTGGTAATTTTATATACCAACATTTTCAAAAACTCTTTCCAACAATCATTTTTTAGTGTCCCCCAGAGGGTTTTTTTATTTGATATTTGTAGGGTTTTGGTCTTATTTCAGACTGACCACCACAGAGTGACCTTTTAGCCACTTTTTGATGGCATTTGCCACCATATTACGTGACACCTTTTTGCCACCATTTTTTAAAATTTTGCCACCTTTTTGCCATTATTTTTCCAAATTTTGCCACCATTTTTAATCCCGTCGCCACCATTTTGGACTTTCGAAAAGGCTACCTTGCAAACTGACCACTTGCTGAATAAACACAAGTCAGTCATCAGTGGTCGGTCCCCCATCGATTTTTTGCCGGATGTGTGCATCATTAGTGACCACCACTTTGTAGCAATTTGGGTGAGTCATCCATCATTCAGTGGTTTGGTTTGGTTTCCCATCGATTGACCACTCCCCGCCGCAGGGGACAAAAGTGGTTGCTGGACAAAAGTGGTTGCTGGACAAAAGTGGTTGTTGCTGTGGCACTGACCTCTCTCTCTCTCTCTCTCTTTAAAAACCACCCCCCCAATGTTTCGTTTCCTTTCGCCAATTACCTAGTTTTTTTTCTTATTATTTGTCAGCGCCTTTTTGTACAAAAATTTTGGTATTATTCGAAGGCCCCCCTTTCACGGAAATTGCCTTTTTTCATTTAGGGTTTACACAAATAATTATTAAAAAAATTCATTTGGCTTAACATCAATGCTTGAAAATTTTTTTTCTTCATCGCATTCGGACAATGTCGACGACGAACAAAATGTAACAAATTTTAATTACACGATTTGAATGATTCTATTGTAAAAATTCCATATTTTGGGTTATGGCAAAAATAGGAGGGTTTTCATCGAACATAAAATAAGGGGGCTCTATTTTAGAGTGAGGGGGACTCTATTTAACAGTGAGGGGGACTCTATTTTAGAGTGGGGGGCTCTATTTTAGAGTGGAGGGGGGATCTATTTTAGGGAAAGAAGTTGAGGTTAATTTTCAAAATACAATATTTAATAAGATAAATTTTTTACAATATTTTAAATAAATCTCGAAATCATCCAACTCAGTACCAAACGCTGATGGCGATCAACAGATTGGGCGGTGCTGAAAGTGTGTGTTCAATTCTGAGCGGATGCACTGTGGACCAACTGAAGCGTTTAATTGCCCGAAAGGGTGGTGCCACTTTTTTGACCACAGCCGCAAAAGATGGCAATACGGAAGTGGTCAAACGTTTGGTAAATTCAATTGACCGTATTTGTGCGCAAAAATTGAGACACCCGGGGACTCTATTTATGAAAATCCAGGCTCTATTTTAGAACCCCCCTCCCCCTCCCTCAAAAAGGGGTGGGGGAGGCTTTGATCCCAGAAAATTGGGGTGATTTTGACTGCGTTGGCGGTCCAGAGTTGATTTTTCAGCCTCTGCACAAGGGATGGCATCGAATTTCGGGATCTTTTTTGTCCGAATTTCGAACATTTTTAAGAGGGCCAGATTCCGGGACTTTCATTTCGGCATTCGGTGCCATCCCTGCTCCACACTCCCTCTCCTCTCCTACCCCGAGTGGGACTTTAATTCAGGGGGTGGGTTCTATTTTGTGAAATATTGTATAATTATTTTTACACATAAAATTGCCATTTTTTAATTTTTTTTTTCTCAGCTGGACAATGGGGCAAACCCGAACCAAGGCACTTGGACAAAAGGTAAAACGCCGCGGGGATACCATGGAAAAATTATAGTAAATATGCCTTAAATTTAAGATATTACAACGCTTTTCGGACCAGGATACTCTGCGCAAGGTGGAGCATAAATACTTTTTAGTTGAATTTTAAACTATCGAATATGGTAATTATTTATTTTGAGGATTTATCTTAATTTGAGGGTTCAAATCTTAATAAAGATCGACATTTAGTTGTATAAAATCCCAAAAATCAGATTTTCATTATACAAAATCTAAAATTTATCCCAAAAAATTCGTCCTTTTCAATTTAAAATTCAACTCCACCAATTTAAAGAAATTATGCATGATGCCGGAGGGGGCTAACAATTAATTTTTAATTAATTATCCCTCAAAATTATTTGTTTTTTTTTTTTGCAGTCAATTCACCACTTAATTGTGCTGCCTGTAAGGGCCATTTGGAAGTGTGCAAATTGTTGGTCAAAGCTGGTGCAAATCCCAACTATAAGCGCTCGTTGGATGGCATCACGCCGTTGATGGAAGCAAGCTTTGGAAGACATTTTGCCATTGGTTATTAATAAATACCGTATTTTGTAGGGGGAGGGGGGCTCTATTTCGGCACGGTAAGTAATCGAATATATTTCCTAGGATACAAATCCTCAGAATCAGTTATGAAAAATGCCTAGTTCTTGTGCCACGGGTAAATCTGGATTTTTAATCCAGAAACCCAGATCCGGGTCAATTCCGAAACCGTGCCACAGAGGTCGGTTGGGCGGAGGGAGGTCCGGAAAAAACCCCAAAATTTAATGGGTAGAATTTTGTCTAAAAATCAATATTTTTAAGTCCAATTTCTCGTGGAGGAATGCGAGGCGGACATCGAGATAACGGATAAAAAGGGGTACACTGCACTAAAACACGCATTGCGCAGAGGAAATGATGGCATTGTTGTCAATTATTTGGCATCTGCCATGATAAGTGCGAGCAGTGATCGGACAGACGCTGATCGGACGGGCAATGATCATGCGCACACTGATTGTACAGGCGCTGATCGGACGGACAATGATTGGACGAGAGCCGATCGGACAGGCTCTGATCAGATGGGCAGTGATCAGACGGATACTGATTGGACCGGCGCTGATTGGTCAGACATTAACCGAACGGGTAGCAATCTGACGGGCAGTGATTGGACGGGCACTGATTGGACAGACAGTGATCGGACAGGCAGTGATTGGACGAACTTTGACTGGACAGACAGTGGTCGGGCGGGTAGTAACAAGACAGGCAGTAATCGGACGGGCAGTGATCGGGCAGACTGTGATGGCATTGATTGGACGAGTAGTGATTGGACAGACAGTGATCGGATGGGCAATGATAGGGCAGACTGTGATGGCAGTGATTGGACAGACAGTGATCGGACGGGTACAGACTGTGATGGAAGTGATTGGACAGACAGTGGTCGGACGGGCACTGATTGGGCAGGCTGTCATGGCAGTGATCAAAAGAGTAGTGATCAGAAAGGCAGTGATCGGACCTGGATGGCAATGTTGGTGATGGCAGTGCCAGTGATTGTTGCTTTTCTTCTTTTTAAATTTTTCTATATTAGCCTTATTAGCGTCGCCAGCTGAATGGCGCTTCTGCTTTTTGCTGTTTCTTTATCTTATTAACAGTTTATTATTCATATTAATTTAATAACTAATTATCTTTTTTAATAAAATCATTTCTTCATTTAGTTAGGCAAATGTCACATCTTCCGCGGGCACTCTTTTCAATCCCCTCCTCAAATGAGGGATTCAATTTCAGGGGAGGCTCTATTTAAGGGGTCCCAATCCTCCTTATAAAGGTATCTCTAGGTAGGTCTGGCTCTATTTAAATCCTTCTTAAAAGGTGATCACTGTTGAGGGGAAGAAGGGGGGGCTCTATTGGAGGGGTTTTTGATTTTCCAATTCTCCTTAAAGGGAGACCTTTATTCAGATGGGGGGGGGGATTTTATTTTAATAATTCGTTTGGCTCTTTAAATTTGGCGTTCACATTCATTCCATTTTTTCCCAATGCTTCTTCTTCTTCCTCTGTCGATGCTGCTGCTTTTGGTAGTGACCGTTCAGTTCCCATCATCAACCCAAGTTGGCACAATGAAAAGTGCCGTAGATATAAAAATTGAAAAGTGAGTGAGTGCCGTATTTGCTATGTACTGGAGCCCTATTTTGAACCCCCCATCACACTAAGAGGGGACTATATTGGAGGTAGGGGACTCTACTAGAGGGGAGGCGCTTAATTTTTTTTTACAAAAAACACCAGCGGTACTGCTTATAAAGCGTCATACGAATTTTTAAAAAATTTTCTGAGGCGGGGGAGAGGTAAATTAACTTATTAGATTAGGCCGTAATAGAAGCCTCCCACAATCAAATCCAATTAAAAAAAAAAAAGTTTTCGCAAAGGGGGGCAATTGGGGTGCCACCATTTTTTATTTCAACAATTTTGCCATTTCGTCGTCAACTTTGTGCCAAAATCGGCTCTAACGTCCGCCATGGTAAACACTGCAAGCAGCTGGCTCCAGAGACAGCTCCAAATGCTGTCCAGTGTTCTGCGCATTAATTCTTATTTTTTAAATTTGCAAAAAACAAAACAAAGAATTTTTGATTTTTTTTTTCTTATGCTCGGGAATTTTTGTGGCCCTGGTATTTTTGAATATTTATAAAAAAACATTAGCATAACTTTTTTTTTCAATGCCCTTGGGGGCTATAAATTCAGTGCTCTGCGCATTAGTCGGACGCCAAAAGTCGGGTGAAAAGAGTGCCGTCGAGGCTCCTGTTAGAGGGGGGGCTTTAATTGGAGGTGCTTCTAACTATCGAAACAGTACAACCGATGTCCCTTGTGCCAAGCCGATTGGGCTGTCCAACGAGTTGGAAAGTGATCGATTAGACGGACGGACGGTGGAAGCGTGCCAGGCAAAAATTAGTTCATAAGTTCTTTCGGCAATATTTCAAAGATTTTATAAAGCCGATTACATGAAATACCAAAGGAAATTCAATTTCATGTTTCAAAGATTAAGGCTTACAAGAATTAACAAAAAGAAATTTTGTTTGAACAAAATGTTAAAAAAAAAGAATCTGATAATAATTGCTGCCAATATTACTCCTTTTATACTGGCTCAAAAAAATTCAATTAGAAAAAAAAATTGAAAAATTTGGTGTATAAAGGGCGAAGACTTTTCACTCATTCCGTCAATCGTTACAAAACACAAAAGCTTGTTTTGAAAAATTTATTTTTATTGCAGTTAAAATTAAGCATTTTTCAGAAGAAGAAGGAGCCAGAGGTGCCCGTGCCCGTCGTGCCCGCCCAAGGTCAACAGATTAGGCTTAGACTTTTTTTCAAATTATCCAAATAATGGTTCTATCCGTTTAGACCCCGTCTATATTCCGCCGGAATATTACACTGCTGAGACGATGTACAAGCTGAACAACCCGCCTCCGCCACCGTCCCCCCTTTGAGGTGTGTGCTCTCTCTCTCTCTCTTTCATCCTCACTTGTAGAATCTTTCAATTTTTAAGGTTCTGGTGCGAGCGGATGAGAGCGAACAACGCGGATGAGTCGGAGAGCGAGAATTTGGATTTGATGAATGGACGTCGGATGTGCCTGCCGAATAGAACTAATTCATCCTAATCTGCCTGCTGCTGCTGCTGCTTTATAATACCTATATATGTATTCAGGCCCGTAACCAGGGGGGGGGGGGATGGGAGGAATTCCCCCCACCCCCCACACAACAACAACATCCGACAACCTCGTCACCAAACAACAAAAACCAAAAAA
>JAKKIK010001397.1:0-16700 GCA_024500135.1 Heterodera carotae | reverse complement strand
AAAAGCGACCCACGACCAGCGACCTGCGACCTGCCCAAAAAAAGCAACCTATGCGACCTATGCGACCTGCGACCTGCGACCTTGGCCCATCCCTGGTATGTACCTATTTATATGTGTACATATTTCATTTTCATATCATAGATTCTTGGCGGTGGTTGAATGTGTTCGAAACAGAGCCGCTTTCTTCGCCAAACTGTTACAGAACACCAC
This sequence comes from Heterodera carotae, assembly GCA_024500135.1. Taxonomy (NCBI): domain Eukaryota; kingdom Metazoa; phylum Nematoda; class Chromadorea; order Rhabditida; family Heteroderidae; genus Heterodera; species Heterodera carotae. Next base: position 16,490 of record JAKKIK010001397.1, on the reverse strand, counting down.
CAAAGGGCTTGGCACCAGAGATTCGGATTTGATTCGGTTGATTGTCACCCGATCTGAGTGCGATTTGGGCGAGATTAAAGTGTGTACTAAATATTTATTATTTTTAAATTTAGCAGTATCTGCCAAATTGCTTATAAATATATTTGTTTCATAGACAAAAGATACAATTTAAGGAACAGTATCTGAGACTATTTAACACTACGCTGGAGAAGGCCGTCGTTGGCGACTGCTCAGGGGCTTATAAGGACGGACTGCTGACGCTGATCAGGGGGAATTGAAGTGATCGGACAGAAAAGATTTGTTGAAAGACTGTCATCAGTGAGCAATGATATGCTAAATTTCAATATTTAAATAATATCAAACAATACAATGAAGCCTTTACATGCCGATTTAAATTTTTAATCGTTCTTTATAAGATAAGTGAAGAGAAAAAAAAATCAAAATATGAAAATTATGACAAATATGATTTTTCAGACTTTAATAAAACTTTAGTTCAATTGCATTTTCCAGGGTTTGGATTTTTGGACTTGCGGGGTGGTTCTGCGTGGGAGAAGAAGTCAATGTGATCAGGGATGCGATTTTACCATCAAAAATCGGGAATTGCCCGGTTTTTGCACTTTGCAATTGCCAGGTTTCCTGGGAGTCATTTTCTTAAATGTAATTAAAGATTTAGCCAAAATTTGGCTACAAAACATTCATTTTGCTTTCATTCATTTCCCTTAAAATTTCACTATTTTTTTCAAATTTTTTTTTTGCGGCGCCTAGCGGCAACGCCGAACCCCCGCAGAAAAACAATTCATGTTGTGAAATTAAGACGCAAAAACACTGATTGGACCAAATTCTCTTAACTGATTAATTTAATTTTTCAACAAAATTTTCCCGGCGGCGCCTATTGGCACCGTTCCGCGCTCCCCCTCACCCATAAATTTGATTTTTTTTGTTTTTAAGCTCCCAAAATTGTATTAGCACACCATTGTTGAACTCACTTATTTCTACTAAATTCAATTTAAATATTTCGTGCTCGAAATGCTCATAGTTACTTTCTTTCATTGCCAATTTGCTCAAACAAGTGAAAAGTGGTGATAAATATGTGTTAAACGTTTTTACATTACCCGGTTTTTGAGTTTTGGCGATGGCACCCCTGGATCAAATGCCAACAATTTGTTTGACAACGCTCTCAATTAAATAGTCCCCGAATACAAAGTTTATTTTTAATTGGGGATTGATTTATAAAATTGCAAAAGGTGAACTGTTAAAATGTGCGAGCAAGTGATGAGTGACAACAATATTTTTTCTCAAAATTAATCGGAATGCCAAAGAAATTGGCAAAATATTTGAACGTTTTTCCGGAAGTCCTTTCCCCGTACATTTCCCTCTCTCTCTCTTCTCTCTCTCTCTCTCTCTCTCTCTCTCTCTCTCTCTCTGTGTGCAAGATAATTGCAAGTCTTGAAACAAGATTTGCAGGTTTTCTCAGGGATTATCTCATTTGTCAGGGACTAATCATGCCCTGTAAAAAATTTCCCAATTCTGTAATTGAATCTAAAACTTAAAAAGTTGAATTCTAATCCCTGCTCCCATGTCATTTAGCCCATTTTCTCTGAACCTTTAGCCTCATTAAGGCACACTTTCAGATAAAATTTTGTGCTATTATTCTTAATCAGCTGTTTTCTAATAAATAAATGATAATATATCATAAAAACGATTTGTTTTGAACTTGTGCGATGTGAGATAATTGATTTTGTTTATGTATTTAATCTAAATTCCGCGCAAATGGCGCGGGCCGGCATTCTCTTCCCGCCCGAAACATCTGCTACATTGGTTTCCAATGGATAAAGCCGCGTTTCATAATTATGTGGCCCGCAAAGTTGTGGTCCATCCGCAAATCCGTTTAACTGGCTTTAAAGGGTGTGCATGAACCGGAACGAATTGTAGGGTTATGGCGTCAAACTATGAACCTGAAGAAGAATTATCAAAATTAAGTTAATATTTTTATTCCTAATAATGCCAAAAATGGCTCTTAATTAATGGAAATTTTGCACAGGATAAATGGCTATTTCATTTGTTCGCATTATAATGAATTCTTTCACGTGCACGGCTTTTGGGATTGGCATAATTTTAAATGGCATAATGATACATTTGATTGTTCGACACACGCCCAAAATAATGCGAAATTACAGCAAGGTGAGTATTAAAAAGATAATCTTGAAATTTACTGCCACAGTCGCTTATAATTTGCCGAGTGTCGACCATTTAGCGATTGAATAACCCTAAAAAAATCCATAACCAAAAATGCCAATCTTGTCGGCCAAATCACTAAAGTCTGAAGCGAGTTGAATTTCGGCATTTTAATTTAAGTCTGCAGAAGATTAAATTGAAAATTCTAGGCGATTTGAAACCTTTATTTAAATTAATGTAATTTGAATTTGAAAACGCAGAAATTTTGCATTTAAAGATTAGTTGAGTTTTGACACATGTATTTGTCACTACATATATTTGTGCTTAAGATACTATTGCAAACATGCGCAACCGATGTTGCATTTCTTACCCTGACGTTCTTTTTCCATTCGGTTTAAATTTTAATTTTAAAAATAAAAATTTTTATTATTAAAGTACACATACACTTTCACGACAAACAAAGGCGAGTCTGAGATCATTCTGGAAGGTCTGCTTGTCAAAAGCACGGGATCAGCAGCCGAACATCAAGCATGGTTCCTTTTTGCCCAAACTTTTTGGATTTTCTTTCTCTACGTTTCGCTGTTTGGCTATGTGTCACAATTCATTTATCGCTATTTATTGTTGAATTGGTAAGATTTTAATTACGAATTAAACATGGAAACTAATAAAATAAAAACAATAATTTAGGAATAAACAACTGTCGACAATTCAATATTTTTTTCTGTTTATCACAATTCTCATTTTTCCATTTTTACACTGTGTGGGTTTCTATGTTTGTTATCATCCACCAGATGATCACAGATTTCTGGAAGATCAATCAGTGGCAAATATTCTTGGCTTAGATGTCACTGATCACATTGCACTCACCGGATATTCGTACAATGTAAAATATTTTAGAAAATAAAATTAATTAGAGAATTTAATTTATTTCTTTTTCGTTAGGACTGGAAACAGAAAGCTGGATTTTACTACATAATCACTATGTGTACAATGGCATACATACTTATGGTCGCATTGGCATTTCTTATGGACAAATTCCTGAAGGAACAATCAAAGAAAATGTAGGAAACCCCGGACCAACCAATAATCAAAACAATACTATTGGTTTCTATTGGTATTGGTGTTTGTATTGGTTTTTCATCGATGATCACCAACTAATAATTATTAAAATACTCTTCGTTTCTATTGGGTCAAATATATTGTATTGATTTTTGATTGTTTTGTCGGTTTGATCTCTAGAAAAAAAATATTGGAAAATACAAATTATAACAATATTAAGACAAACCTCGTCAGTGAACGTCAAAATGATGGAAATGAACAAACAAATATCGCGAAATCTTACCGTTCAAGTAATAAAATTAATAATAATAATAAATAGATATCCCTAAAATAGTGGTAACATTTTTTTGCCATTTTTTAGGCATCGTTGCCCTTCTTTATTTATTTGTCCGTTGTATTTTTTCTGTGCATCATTTTATTAAAAATTGATGTCAGCCGATGGAAATGGCTCCCCTATTACAGCATATTTTGCAGCATTCCGATGGTTTTGCCGTCCGCGCTGAATCCCATTGTTACAATTTGCATAATAAAGAATTATCGAAGAGTTTTTATCACTGGCATTAAAATTTTTGGTAAGGTTTAATTTTGAAAATAATAGGCCTTTAATACATTATTGTAAAATTCTTGCATTTTTAAACTAGGGTTTCCCGGTACCGGTACTTTGCGGTAAAGTCGGTACCGGTACTAAACTGAGTCAAGTACTTATTTTGTATTATTTGGGGATTCAAAGGAAAATTACCATTTTGATGGCATTTTTTTCCCAGGCGGAACTGCAAGATTAGCTTCTAAAACAACATTTTCAAAAAATGTCATATTGTTGACCCCAAATCCAAGTCGTTGGTTGACTTATTTGGGCAAAATTTAGATCTGTCTCACTGACTTAAATCTAATCAGTTAGTTTTTAGTCAAATCGCTGAAACTTTTGCTCTTTCGACAACAATTACAGTCCTTACCGGCTGCAGAGGAGCAATGGGCCGCCCGATCAAACCAAATTGGAACTCTCGATATAAAAACTGTTAATGGATTGAATAAGCATAGTAATTGTTAGATATTTTATGCACTTTTAGTTTTTTCAACTACATTTCCTATATTAAAGCTCCCAGGGGCTCTACTGTTCAACCCTCCTTATAAGGGGGGGGGGGCTTTATTCTGGGCGCTCTACAAAAAAAAGAAAGGTTTTATATATCAATCCCTTTCAAAAAGAGGGCTTTATTAGAGGGAGGGCCCTTGTTTTCAACTGTATGATTTCCACAAATTAGGGCAATATATCTTTTTGGTCAATTTTTATTCATGGCTTTCTAAAACAATAATATTTAAAAAATTTGACCAAAAAAGCGGACCTAAACACATAAATAAGTGTAGCCATTATAAATGCTTTTATTTAAAAATAAGGTTTCTACAAATAGGAATTTTTTAAAATTGTGGGGGGGGGGCTTTATTAGAGAAGAATTCTCTATTTTTCGCCCTTACACCTTACTTCTAAGGCGGGCTCTATTAGAGGGGGCTTTATTAGAAGGGGAACTTAGCTAAGGGGGAAGTTTTAATATAGAAACACGGTGTTTACTTAGAATAATTAATTTCCTCTAAATGATTTGAAATACCTAATATATTTTTTGTGGAGTCGCTGATAAATTGTGAATGAATTCTTTGCCATTTTAAAATTTGTTGTCAATTATTTACCTCTGGTTGAGGAAAGAATAAACAATAAAAAAATCATTAAAATAAGTCGTTTAAAAATTGAGGAAGTAACTTTTAAATTGTTTGAACACATTGAGGATTTCTAATGTGTTAATCACTTAGTTTAAAAACAAAACGAAATAATTGAAAATATAAAACTTTTCGTTTGTTCACCTTTCTTTTTACGATGCCCGACATTAGGGGGCAAAAGTGCAATCGACGAAAATCAAAGCATATAAAAGCGAAACAAAATTGTGTGAACGGCACATCAATCCCATTCATCAATCAATCATAATCTAATTCAATAAATTTAACACTATGAAGCTGTTGTTAGGTGTCGTCACTTTGGCCATCATAATTTCGACAACAATCAGTGCCGACGACACACGGATGAAGCCGTTAAAGATGGCACGAGGCGGTGGAAATGCCGTTGAAAGCAAAACGAAAACGGTGCCAAAAGAAATGGGCAAAGAAGAAGCGGAGAAGCGCAAGGCGGACAAGGAAAAAGTGAAGAAACTGCTGGCCGAATACAATCAGAAGATGAAGACCGAGCAGGACAAGCGGGCCAAGCAGCAGCAACAGGACGAGAAGCTGAACCAAGTGCTGAAGGAAATCAAAGGGGCCAATGCAAAGCATCCGGAGGAGAAGCGAAAGCCAGCCAAATCCATCGGCAAAATGAATGCTAACATCGGCAGAGATGAGCTGTTCGAGGGCGACATGGAGTTGAACGTGGAACAAGCCCAGTTTTTGGTTGACAATAGCGAACAAAGCAACGGCACAGAATCCTCAACATCAATTCGAGCGTCGAGAGTGAAACGTGGTGGTGCCATAAATGCACAGACATTTCCCAGCAACAAATGGCCAACATATGTGCCCTACTCATTTGACAGCACAATTTGTAAGATAAATTAGCGTACTTTCGAAATAAAGAGCCCGGGGGTTCTAGGGGGAGCTTAATTTGAGGGGGTAATTTAATAAGGGGTTTATGGTAATTTAACAGGGGGTTTATAGCCATTATAGGGGATTTATGGTAATTTAATAGGGAGTTTATAGCTTTAATAGGGGTTCATGGCAATTTAATAGGAGGTTTATGGTAATTTAATTGGGTAATAGGGAGTTTATGACAATTTAATAAGGGGTTTATGGCTTTAATAGGGGATTTATGGTAATATAATAAGGGGTTTATGGCTTTAATATGGGATTTATGGTAATATAATAGAGGGTTTATGGCAATTTAATAATGAAATAGGGGGTTTATGGCAATTTAATAAGGGGTTTATGGCTTTAATATGGGGTTTATGGCAATTTAATAGGGGGTTTATGGCAATTTAATAGGAGGTTTATGGCAATTTAATAAGGGGTTTATGGCTTTAATATGGGGTTTATGGCAATTTAATAGGGGGTTTATGGCAATTTAATAGGAGGTTTATGGCAATTTAATAGGGGGTTTATGGCAAACGGTGTTTATTGGCAATACGACACGAAAATGTTTTTAGCCCCCGAACTGAAGAACAACATATACGCTGGTGTGCAGATGTGGTACGACAACACATGCCTATATCTGAAGGAGGACGCCTCGGCATCGCCCCGGCTTCAATTTACAAATGTCGCGGGCGGAGGGTGCAGGTCAAGCCTGGGCAAACAGTCCTCGTCGACCTATCAGAATGTTTACATCGAATCCCCGGGATGCGAATTGGTATGAATGAAGCCACAACAAATTGAAAAGTATGTATACAAAATTGCATGTTTTTCCACAGGCTGGAACTGTTGCTCATGAAATTGGGCACGCTCTGGGCTTCTACCACGAACAGTCGCGCTATGACCGGGACTCATTCGTCTGGTACAATTCCGCCAATGTCAAGCCGAACAAGACGGGCAACTTTAATCTTCAATCTGCGCAGACTAATGACAACTACCAAATTACCTATGATCTTGGCTCAAACATGCACTATGGAGCAAGTAAATAATTAGAAAACGGATTTTTGAAAAAAAGGCGGGAACATGATCGGGATTTAGGAGATAGCAGCCATTAGGATTTCGGATTGATCTCCCGTTCCGGTATTTATCCATGACTTGGACCGGAACCCAGGCAAATCCTGGCGGGATCCTAGGTCGTCTGATCACAAGTAGTAGTTGTACCATACAAAAGTCGTTAATATATGTATTTCTTCAGAAGACTTTGCCATACCCGGAACATACACACTGGTGCCTAAGGCAGGCGCCCAATATGTGAACACGATCGGCCAAGGTTTTGGTCCCAGTTTCAGCGACTATTTGGTGATGAACAAACACTACTGCGGGTTGAATTTGTACTCGGACGGATCAAGCCAAAATAACGGCAAGTTCATCAACACCAAATGATAAACAAAGATGTGTGAGGAATAAGCTCCTGAAATGGGGCTTAAAAGCAATAGGTCGTGGGTTGATAAAATCAAAGTGTTGCTTTGGTAGCCCAGTGGAAGAGTGCTGAAGGTCGTGGGTTTAATTCCCATCGAGGGCCAACTTTTTGCCGATTTCATAATGGCGAAATGTAATGGCATTTTCCTTGCTCTTTCCAGTTACGTGTTCTGCAAAAACAACATGCGCAAATGCCGGCTTTCAGAACCCGAACACATGCACAGATTGTATTTGCCCAGAGGGATACACTGGGGCACAGTGCCAAAACATTGACACAGTTGGATATGCCCCGACGGGCACAACAAACACTTGCAACGGGACAACAATCCAAGCGTCCTCAAATTGGCAAGATTTGTATGGAAAAATCGGCTCCAGCGCGTTGGACTCGAGCACGGAGTATGCGCAGTGTCATTGGCAAATTGTGGCGGATGTCGGCAAAACGATTAGCATCCAAGTGGTAGATGTTGGCAATGTTTGTGCCGACTCTTGTGTTTGGGGGAACACCGAGATTCGAACTGACGCTAACAGAGGCGCGTCGGGATTAAGGTCAGTGTATATCAGAGATTTGATAGTACAATATTTGTTCCTGCTGCTCATGTATCTACCTATCCAACATTTTTGGGTCCCTCCCACAATATACAAACTCCCAATATTCAATCCCAAAAATGTGTGGCCCTAAAAGGGTTCAATCAGATCAACCCAATTATAACTTTTTGATCACAGATTGTGCTGCCTTTCTGACCTCGGCTCCACTGGACAACTTCAAATCAGTGCTCCCAATGGATATGCTCTGATCAGTCTCTACTCGTTGTACAATGTGCAACAATTCCATATTCGCTTTATGCAGTCTTAGAATTAATGTTAGCATCAAAAGCTTGAGAGGAATCCTAATTCTCCGATTAACGAAGATATTTTATTGGTATAACATTTACAACCATAGAAACTACTGACTGTTTTCGGGAATTATTATTTTAAATTGTTGGATTTCGTATAAAAAATTATTGCGTTTTTCGAAATTCTTTGAATAGAGCCGAGTAAATTTGTAGAAAATTTCCATCTACTATTGCAGCAACCTGCTTATTATTTATGTTCAGTTTAAAAGGAATTTGTGCCAAAATTATGCTAGAAAGTTTTCCAGATTAAATTTAACAAGATGCGATGCCAACATGTCATATAATTTTGAAAAATAATAAAAATATAAATTATTTCCACGCCTTGATAACCTCCTTATATGCTTATAAACTAAGGTTAAGCAGAAGCTAAATCATTAAGTAAATAACAATAAAATTCTCAAAGAGCTAATCGTTAAGAGGAATTGGTTCGGCTGTGTTTAATAGTATGCGGCAAATGGGATTTCGGTAAAACGGTAAAATTACCGGTTAATTACCGCGGTAAAAACGGTAATTTTACCGATTTTTTACCGTTACCGCGGTAATTTCGGTAATTTTTTACCGTTTACCGTTACCGGTACTTATGGGTTATGCTGCCCCCCCCTTCAAATCCAAAATTTGTAATTTGGGGTTTCCAAGGTCACTGATCACGAATATGATATTTATTTTAACATTTGATGACTTTTGATCATATATTTGACAAAATATCTATGATTTTTTGGCACTTGTTTCCTTTGTATCTGCTTTTTTGATCAAAACTTAAAAATTTCTAACGAAAAGATAAAATCATTGTATTGTGTTTCGGGGTCGCTGGTCCCGAATTCGAAATTTAATTTGCCCAATTCCGAACCCCGGACCCAAAATCGAACAAAAGTTCAAAAATTTCTAAAGTTTCAAAAATTAATTTCGTCTCAAATTGCTCAAAACGTACACCTCAGAAAACGAAGCAACAACCATGGGTGGCCATTTATACAATTCGAGCAATTTGAGACGAAATTAATTTTTGAAAATTTTTTGAGTTTCCGACTTTGGTTCGATTTTGGATCCGGGGTTCGGAATTGGGCGAAATGGATGTCGGATTCGGGACCAGCGACCCTGAAAGCCACTAGGAAAAAGATTTTATAATTGAATTACACTTTTAATATTTAAAGAAATCATAATATTTTGTCAAATCTATGATCAAAAGCCATCAGATGTCAAAATAAATATCATATTCGTGATCTCTGTGACCTTGGAAACCCCAAATTACAAATTTTGGAATTTTTTGAGAGAGGGGGGGGGCAGCATAATCCATAAGTACCCCGTTATCGTGCCGCACACTAGTGTTTATGCACCGCCGGGGAAAAATTTTTGATTAGTGAACTTGTTAAGATTTTGCGTTTAAAATAGGCAATATAAATCGAAAATGCCATTTGTCCTTATTTGTAAGATTTGTCCTGATTTCAGCTCTTTGTCCTTATTTTTGTCTTATTTTTTGGATACCGATTTCGAATGGTATTTTTTAACACAAATATTTTTAAAGCATTTTTATATGCAAAATCTTAACGCGATTAACTAAAATATTCAAAAAATATAACAATTAATAGGACTGTCAAAAATATGCAAATGTATTTAATATAAATAATTAGCTTAACGGCAAGAAAAAAAAAACTTTAAAAATACAATAAAAAACGGAGGAATTATTATACAAACGCTAGCCCATCTATAACTAATTTTTGGGAATTTACAAAATCAAAACAAAATTAGAACAAAGGCTTAAAACAGAACATATGTTACCCCTAACCTAAACCAGAAGCCTCAAACCACTTGGAAAATGCGTCTCCCCACGTTTCATCTACTCAGCCAAAAATACACGATTCGTCTATTTATTCGTTTACACAACCAAAAAATTTCGAAACCCGAATTCAAACTCGAACAAACTTGTATTGTCGAAATTTAATTTGTTTAAGCAAAACTTTGGTAAAACTAGTTTGGTTAGAATCTGAAGGGTTCGGGCTTCGGAATTTATCAAAATACGACCTTCTTTTAGGTTAGGGATTCGGAACTGGTCAAAAAGAAGGTCAGATTCGTGTTCAGCGCCTTAAAATTCGAATTCAGGTTTCGAGACTTTTTGACCGAGTAGACGAATAATGTGGAAGAATCGTGTGTTTTTGGCTGAGTAGACGAATCGTTGGCGCGCCGGAAATTGCACTTCTAAAATCAAAGTTCAAAAAAATTTTTTAAATGAATGCGCAAAAAAAAAATTTTTTTGTGGAAAATTTTGCCTTTTGGGCAAAGAATCTGATTTTGCAAATGTGAAAAGCAAAATGAATAAAATGCAGATTATTTAAGTCTCATAAATCAGTACGGGATTGGATTCGATTGTGAGAAAGTGATACGATTTTCAACCCAAGTCAATATGATAAGATCCATGAATTAACACATTATTTTTAACAAATAATTATTTATTTGTGTCCATTTGCTGATTAAGTTTTATCATTCATTTTTCAAAAGCATATTCACTCATTGATCACCATTATCCACAGCCATTTTCTTTAGCATGCCTTAATGTCAGATGGACATTTAATGTAGGTGAGCGTTGCACCTTAAAACAACAAATAATTCTTATGGTTCGAAGCCACAAATTTTTTTCTGACCCGTCGCTTTGCCAACAATGCCCCCGCGCGGCTCCAAATAATTGAAGGCAGGAATTGACAAATCCACATGGTTCACGTCACACTCCGGGCACATATTATTGATTGGCACGGTCAGACTTGAAAAAAATATTTTTAATTGAAGTTTGGTATTAATTTCCAACAAATTTTTTTTCTTTTGAATTTTTATTTAATACTTGGCGTATTCCAAAACCTCTTCCCATTGTAGTCGACCTTTATACAGATGTTTTTGCAAATTGGATCGTCCAGCATGTACTGTTTGTCTGCGCGGCATGCATCCTTCCACTGTCCGCTAGATTGGAACAGTTTGCCGGACCCGGCTGCCGACATTGTAGGCTGGCGAGGTAAAATTGTACGAATTTTTGCAATGAATCATAAGGACAGCGCTCCCACTGAGCTACCAGCAACAGCTGGAGGGATATTAGCCGTCTTGTCATGACTATCGCGTACCGACCGCCCGGGAACAAGTGGATGATGCCAATGCTATGTTCTTTTCGAGACTTACCACTCCCGAGTCGAGGCCGCACGCGCCGCGTCCACCGGCGCCATAGAAAGTGAAAACACTGTTCGTGACCGGCTTGTTCAGCTGCGCATTGATTGGCCCGTCCGTGTTCGTGTTCGACAGACAGCCCATGCCTGATTAGATAAATTTAAAAGTAATTTATTGTAACCCCCCCCCCCAAAGCATCGGAGCATGAAGTGTTACACACATGACGATGCTGACAATGAGTCGCCGCCGGATGACGATCCTCCACACACACCTAAATTTTCAAATTTCAGTTACTTGTTTTTATTGTAAAAGTTGTTCGTCATATTATGATTTTTAAAATTTTTATTTTTTTCATAATAATAATTTATGTTTATCGTATATTATCAAAATTAATTTAATTATTAAGTGTAAGGGATAAAGAGAACTATAATATCTGCATTAATTGTTAAAATTGTGCCACCACCAACCGTTGCTGTAATATTTTGCCTCCACTAATTGGAGCGTTGGCGCCCCATCTCCTTGGATGTTCAAACCTCCATTAGCATTAGTTGCGCCCGGCCCAATCTCGGCATTGTTGATCAACGTGTACTGATTGGTTTTGCCGCTTACCGCGTCAAAACCCCATTTGGTTTGGATGGATGTCTAGGAAAAAAATGCCAAAAAATGTTAAAAGAATTCGTCCGGATTTGGGTTTATTTGGACAATGGACACCTTTTGGCATTTATGCCGCCAACTTTTTTTACCCCCGTTTTTGGAGTCAGCGTAAAGGTGACAGAGCACACTGTTTGGGAGGCATCGTTGTTGACGAAGTTCAGCAGGTATTGACCACCACCGTTCCATGTGCTCGCCGTTTTAAGGGAGGCCGACACATCGCCCAAAACGATTTGGGCATGAAATTGAAGGGCCAAAATGCCAAACAAAGACAGAAAAAATGTGCTCATTTCCCTGATTTGTGCGATATGAGGTAAGTAAAAAATATTAAATTCAATAAATTATATCCAAAAAACAAATTTTTAGTAAAATTATATTACCGACTAATGTATTTTTTTTGCCATTAAACTTACTTAGGTATAACTTTTAAAAATGCATAGACATTAGTAAATTTCACGATCCTTTTTATACCCGATTGAAGGTGAACGCTAACGCTTACTTCCGTTAATGAATGTGCATATGTTCTAGAGGGAAAGTGCACTTTTCAACAGACCATCAAAATTTTATTTGTTCAGGCAAATTCAAGACAAAAAATTCCGTTTAATTTTTCATTCGAACAAAAGTGCGTATTTATTTTACGTGGATCACAAATTATATTTGAACGCGTCAAAAAAATTTTCAATGTCGTTTGTTCCATAAATTACAATTATATCGTTTTTTGATTGTTTTCATTTCAACCGATTTTGTGACTAATTATTAATTATTATTGCTTTCCAACGGGACTGGGTAGTTTAAGCGCCGCCGTTTGGGCGCCGGGACGTTTGGGCGCCTAACGCAGAGATCGCATTTGTTCTTATTTGTAAGAAATGTTCTGATTTGGAGGGTCCAAATCTTACAAATTTTAAATGTTCTTATTTGTAAGAAATGCTCTTATTTCAGCTCTTTGTTCTTATTTTGCTCTTATTTTTGGGATTTCAAGGGAAAACTCTGATTTTGAATGATAATTTTTGAAATAAAATGGTTTTTTGAAGCGAACTTATCACAAAATCTTTACAAGATTCACTAAAATATTCAAAAAAACTTCCCGTCGGTGCATAAAGCACCGCCGGATCAATTCCTCTTGACGACTTCTGCTTTTTATTCTTATTTTGTGTGTCTTATTTTTCTGAGCCAAATAAACTTTCAAAAAAAGGACCAAAATTTGTTAACAAATCAAGTCATTTTCTTCCAAATTTTCCCCGGCGGCGCCTATCGGCACCGCCGCCCACCCACTCCACCCCAAAGAAAATAGTATCTGTAATGAAAATAAGACACGAAAAAACGGTAGAAAAATGTAGCAATTCTGTTAACAAATTCAATTAATTTTTCAAAAATTTTCCTGGCGGCGCCTACCGGCACCGCCAGACCCCACCCAATCAAGTCTTGTTTTTCTTTTTCAAGCCCAAATTGCTCAAAAAAATTGTTGGTGGTGAGAAATATGTATGTCGCAAATGCTGATTTTGTTGAATAAATATGAGATTAAGCGTCCAAACAATGTTTTAAAAAATGTTCTTATTTTGGACCTCAAAATCTTACTTTTGACCCTTGATGTTCTTATTTCAGAAAAATTTCGATGCGATCTCTGGCCTAACGCTTACTTTCGTTAATAAATACGGGAAATACTGTATTTGCACAATTTTTATAACTTTTCAAAATTTGTTCTTGCAAATTTAAGACAAAAAATTCCGTTTAATTTTTCATTCGAACAAAAGTGCGTATTTATTTTAGGTGGATCACAAATTATAATTTTGACGCGTCAAAAATCAGTCCGATAAAATTTTGCCTGAATCACTAGCTGTTCTGAGGGTTGAGTCCAGAATTTTCCCAAACAAATCCGGAATTAAGGCTTAGAGCTGGGGACCGCGATATCGGGTTCACTATGCCGACTGGCTTCTTATCAAAAATTTTCAATGTCATTTGTTCCATAACATTACAATTATACCGGTTAAATATGGAAAAAAAGTTACACACTGCTTTCGATACTCGGACCGGCAGCCGGAAATTTAATCCTACTAAAATTTCTGTATTTTAATTAATTTAGAAATTTTTTGTGGCATTTTAAATTTTTTGAACAATAAAAAAAGTTTATGTCCATATTTTACGTTTTTTTTCCATTTAATTCGCAATAACCCTTTTGATTTATGCTGAATGAATGATCGTCAGCAGCAGCAGCACATCCCAACCCACGCCGGCCATTCCTTTCTCTTCCTTTACCCTCCCCCCCTCTCATCCAAAATCAGAGCGACGACTGTTGCCGTAGTCGTCGGAAAATGACGCGAGTCGTACACACACATAAACTCATTTATTTGTGTCTTCGTCTCAACCAAAGTTGATTTTTGTTCCTTCCATTCCTTCCCTTTTTCATTCTACATATTGTACATATGTACATATTTCACTATTACTCTTATCCGTGTGATCAATTATGGCATTTTTTGAGCCATAATTTTTCGTAATCCCCAAATTCTTCAAATTTTCTCTCACACCCATCGAAAATGTACCCACAAAATTTGTCGAAAATGGTTGTTTGCTAACAAATAACCTTTTTATGACTTTTTTGTGCGGTGCATATATTTTTCATTGAAATTCTTTTTTATTTAGTTGAGCGTATCTCTAACCCAGAGGTGTGCCATAGGAAAATTCTGAAATAAGTAAAACACTGGTAAAAAATAAATTTTGGTGTCATTTCTAAAAAAAGTTTAAGAGCTGTAATATCACATTATTCAACAAAAGATTTTTCTCCACCAACATTTTTTGATTCAACGACCTTGAAAACCCTTAACTTGGTTTATTTGTTTTTAAATCTTGGAAAAAATTTGTTGGGTACCATAAACTAGACAAGTACCGGACGGGTAAGATTATATTTAAAAATATCGAAATACGGACTTTAAATTCATTTTATATTAAAGCTTTTTTGTTATGCTTAATCCTTTTATATTGATTGTATCAAATGTAACAAAAATAATTTTTTATGGCACCTAACTCGTTTTTTGTCGGATAACTGCAATAGATCCCCTCCCCCTGGTTTCTTCAAAGTCCCCAGCAATATTCAACCAAATTGCATATTTTAGCTGATTTTACACAAAAACAACTAATGCGGCACCAAATGCCTTACAACGATTTAGTGACAGTCGTATCGAGTGGCAGCTCTTCAACGTCGTTGTCCGAAACGGGGATGGACAGCTATGAAAACGATTCGGATGCTTCAGATGTGGTATTTCTGGGCATCAAAGACAACACCGCGAAGAAAAGTGAACAACAACGACAACGCAGTGTCAAAGTAAGTCGGACGAAATGGTTGCTCCGTCCGCGATGGTTGAAAAGGGATGGGCGATTTTTTTTTTTTGAATCTTAGTCAATTCCTCCTGACGACTTTTTGTTCTCACCACCCACAATTTTTTTTAGTCATGGCCTGATGGTGTCGATAATTTGTTTTTTTTTCGAGATAATTGAGGTTGAAAATTTTTGGTCAAAATTTGGTTAATTTTGAATTTAACTTTTTTGCTGTTGCAGTTTGAATTTTTCATCCAGACAATTTGTAGAATTTCTGACGGCGGACATTTAAAAAAAATTTGATCACTTTTGGTCCACCTTGAGTGGGTACTCTTGAGCACCCCAGTCAAATTTAAACCACTGGCGCCGTCCCCCACCCAAGTCCTATACTAAGTGTTGGACGGGCCGAATAAATGCCGGAATCGTGTTCCCCGCCCCGAATTACCCCAAAAATACTGTTTTCTTAACATTTCTGATCAATTTTTTGATTTTGCCCAAAACCATGTGGTAATGCTAAATATTTTCCCGTCTTTTTTTTCCAGCTGGAGTTGCACCAAGAGAATGGGCGTGAAGCTGTCATAAACAACACATCTGCAAGCGCCTGTGACTTGTGCGACAAATTTTTCGTCTCGCCGCGAGGCGTGATGGTTCATAAAAGGAAGACACACGGCATTCATCAACAGGCGAAAAATCGGTTCATCAGCTGCGCGTGAGTGGCAAAAATATGTTTAACAAGGCCGTACCAAGAGAGCTTATCTAAGAAGGGGGGGGGGGGGTGCTATTCCGCAGTGCAAGCCCGGTACTTTTCTGTTATGGTACACCCCCCGAAATTTTTTTTTAAATATTTTTTTCTAGGCTTATTTTTAGCGCTGATAACGAATACAGCATATTTTTTTTTAGTCCGATGTCTTTTACATGAGATACGTGAAATATCACGTGAAAAATGGTCTTTGATCATAAATTAAATTGATGTTTGGTTTTTTATGGTGCTGCAATCTGAACTAGGATTATATGTAAGAGATTATCCGCAAAATTGTGTATTTAAGCGAGCCATTTATGTCATTTCAAGAAAGTCCCTTTGAATTCCCAAATACCCTACAATTTTAAATCTTTGATCTCTGAAATACCCAATGAAATGGAGGCCGTTAAATTCCTACAACAAAACGGCATTGTGCACACCTCTCGTCA
>JAKKIK010001396.1:0-16708 GCA_024500135.1 Heterodera carotae | reverse complement strand
AAATCAGTACATTACTTATAAATAAGTACATTTAAAATTTATAAGTTTTGGACCCTTCAAATCAGTACATTACTTATAAATAAGTACAAATGCGACCTCTGCTTTAAAGTAACTGTAATAAAAAAATTAAATTTCAATATAATTTTTTAACAATTGTACATTTAAATATTCGTACATTTAAAAACAGACTTATAGTGCTAACAAAAAATAAGCAAATTGTCAATAAGAAAAAAATCAATAAAAAATTTAGTCTATTATGCAAAAAAATGTGACTTTATCCTAGCCTATTTGCATTCCCATTCTGAAAGCCCCTCAAAGTCCCCTCAACGCCCATCTAAAAGACTGTAAAATAATGCTTAAATTTTTTCGGCAAAGAATTCCTTTGTTTACAAAAAAATAAAAAATAAAATTTTAGGGTTTATTATTCTTTTAATAACAATTAAAAAAAATTGAATTATAATAAGGTTAGGAAAAAATTACTGTTTTTGAAGTCATTTACAACTGTAAAAAGTTTTTCATGTTTAGACGCTTTCTTTCGCAGCTAAATATTTGAATGAATGAACTTGTTTTATTTTTAATTTTTTTAGGGAAGCTAATTTATTGCAAATTCCATGTAATTTTTCATTTGAATGGTACGAAATTCCTTGAAAAAAAAGTAAAAAATTTTTTTTTTGATTGTGGATTTGGTGAGAGAAGAACAAAAATATCTATTTATCCGAATAATAATGATCTTTTATCACTACAAAAACTATTTTAGCATTTATTTTTTTAGGCAAATACTTTTGGGTTTCTTACCATCGATTTATTAAAATTTCTTATTTATCATTAAAAAATTCCTTCCTTATATCTGTTGCACCTGATTTTAAAAATGACCCAATTTTACAAATTCTCAATGGCCGAATGGTCTGTTTTGTATGTTCCGCTGGTATAGTTGGTTTGGGTTCGGATCCCACATCTTTTGGTTCATTTTTATGAATTTACTTTCAATTTTTTATGCAGAGAATAAATGTTAAATTTTTATCATATTTTGACTTTTTAACATTATTTTTGGGTGAAAATAGCTTCATATAAAATTTATATTAAAATTGTAATTTACTGAGGATTTATGGACTGCCATTTTAATACAAATTTTGCTTAACAAATTCGCTAAAATGTCACCAGCGGCGCCTATCGGCACCGCTGGGCCCCCTCCCCCTTCTCCAATTTATTAGGATTTATTGGGTTGTCTGCTAAGTTTTGTCGTTTTTTTTTCTATGTCTTTAGCCCTTAAAAAATGAATTTTTAAAAGAAAATTATCATTTTAAAGCTGAAACGCCATTTTTTGCAAGTAGAAGCTAAGCGATTAATCCACTCCAAAAAAGTTACACAGAAAACTATGAATTTTTGGCAGTTTAAAAACCATAACTTTTTTGAGAGTGGATTAATCGCTTAGCTTCTGCTTAAGCATTGTTTCTATACACATATAGCTTTCCAATGACACAGATTTAACGGGTCATTCATTTCAATATTCAAACAGACCATTCTCACAATTCTTCGAGAAGCCATCCTCTCGAAAAGAATTACCCATCCATATGCCTCAGCGGATTTCCATTGTTTCCTGGAAGGCATGACACTCGTCTAGACCATAGGCACATATTTTCATGGTTCAAAAAGATATTCATTTTTGCGCTTGTCCTAATTTGCGGCGTGAGATATTATTTTTCAACCAAAACCGCTGTTTATTTCAAATAAATAGGTTGGGTTTTTTTTGTTCAAATGATTAATATCTGAATCGGCATTTCAATCAAATATTTTTTGAGAGATTCACGACTTGAAAATCAAAATTTCAAATTTATTTGGCGTGCGGGCGGGGGGAGGGGGATAGGGGTAAGGGGCAGGGATGTGCCGAATCGTAATCGGAATCGCAATTAATCGAATTTTGGGCCATAATCGGAATCGGATAATTGTAATCGGATTTTGCCTCGAAATCTGATTATTACACCCCTAAGAATTGACCTTTAAATAAATGCTAAATTTCTCTCATGTTTTTTCGACTTTTTTAAATTTTTTTTGGTCAAAAAACCTCTTATGTATAGATTTAAATTATTAAAAATGTTCTGCCATTTTAATACAAATTTTCATAAGAAACCCAGCTAAATTTTCAAAATTTTCCCGGCGGCGCCTATCGACACCGCCTGCCCCTCCACATAATTTACAGTGATTTTCCGACTTAAATTGAAAATTTAAAGGAAATTATAATTTTTAAGTGCAGTTTTGTGTTAATTTTACTTAAGCTAAAAATGTCAAAATTTTCCCATCGGCGCCATGAACCCCCTCCCCATTGTCCAACGTTAACACTAAAAAACGATTTTCTTAGTTAAAAAGTATTAATTTTTAACAAAATTTAATTTAAAAAATTTCGCATTACATTGGTCATGGTTGAGTCTCGGTCTCGGCTGAAAAATTGGGCCCTGTCCGAACCCGGGTTTCCCAAGCTGTAAAGGCCCGGTTCCGGTTTTCGGTGAAAAGGCACGGTCCCGCTGAACCCTAATTTTGACTATGAATAAAATTTTTTAGAAAAATTAATTATTAAAAAAAAATCGAAATCGCAATTAATCGGATTTGGGCCATAATCGTAATCGGTTTTAAAATCGTATCGGATTTTTGGCCATAATCGTAATCGGCGATTTAATCGGAATCGGATTTTGTCTGGCTCGGCACATCCCTGGTAAGGGGTGGCATAGGCTCTTTCGGGGAAAATTTGGAAAAATTTCAACTTTGGCTAAAACTATTATTCTTACAATATATTAATTAATTTTAGGTGTTTTAATAAACATTTTTAAATAAAAATGAGCCAAAATAGCAGCAACACAAGTTGTAGCATTATTAGCAACAGCAGCAGCAGTGGCTTCCTGGAAGGAATAAGCACACGGGCAGAGGAAAGTGAACCAATTCCAAAGAAGGAGGTATTTGAATGTTTTTTACTATGAAAAATAAAAATTTTGAGTTTTTTTTTTGACAGGTTTCAATGCTTCTGCCATCGTCAATAAAGACAGAACAATAACATCCACAACTGGACAACATAGTTAAGGCATACGAAAGCATTATCAGCCACGTGGGCGAAGATGTACAAAGGCAGGGTAATCAAAAAAAAAATTTTTAAAGCTAAATTAAAGATTAAAATTTTAAATTTTTAGGTCTGCTGAAAACGCCAATGCGCGCTGCAAAAGCGATGCTTTATTTTACAAAGGATTATGATGAAAATTTTGATGGTAATATATCATAAATAGATCTCTTAAGCATAAGGTCTGCATAATCCGGGATAATGGAAAAGTAATTATTGTATCAGTTACAATGAATGTGAAAATTGAGGACCATTTTTTAGCCCGAATTGACACTTAAATTGTTTTTATTTAATTTTCAAATTCATTAACTTAAATACCTACAACAATTTACACATTCAGATGTGCTGAACGAAGCTGTTTTTGATGGATACTGATGAAATTGTACGATTAAAATTTATTGTTTTTTTTTTAAATTTAATCTTGTAATGATTTAAAAAATATTTAGGTGATTGTTCGTGACATTGAAATGTTTTCGTTGTGTGAACATCATCTTGTCCCTTTTTTGGGCAAAGGTTTTTAAGTGTAATGAAATTGATATTCCCTGTTCTTTGTCCCCAATTTCCAAAAATTTATGCAGGGGTCTGATATGTCCTGGTTTATTAGGATTGTCCTGATTTGCCCAATCTGAGTTATTGGCTTTTTTAATTGGAATTGGGACACAGAATAGGAAAGTAACCATGTAATTAAATTATCCTCTCGATCATTCATTCAGTCAACATTGGCTACCTGCCGAACAAAAAAGTATTGGGCCTTAGCAAATTGGCACGCATTGTTGAAATGTTTAGTCGTCGGCTTCAGGGTAAAAGATTATATTTAATTAATCAAAAATAATTTTATACCAATTTTTGCAATCTAAATCAATCACTTGCAAAGCTTTTAATAAATCAACAAAATCTTTAAGCCATATGTGCATGCTGATGAGAGGCGTTCAGAAGACCAATGCGACCATCTGCACTTCGTGGCTTGGCGTTTTTCGGTAATTTTTATTTAATATTTTTTAAAAACTTAATTGCATAGCTGCAGGTCCGAGTGCTGAATTTTCCGAAACCGAATAAAACAGAAAAATGTCTCCCTCTGTCAAATGTCCCGGTGCCGAATTGAACAAAAATATCAATGGCCATATTTTTTTGCGGCTTGTCCAATTCTTCTGCTTCTACTCTAAGAAAGCATTTTTTTTCGACAAAATCTTATTTTAATATACTTTTCGACTCAAATAATTAAGTCTCGAAATTAATTATACTTTATTCGGTACTCAGACTTTTTGTTGAACGGTATTCTGAGCGGAAGTGAGCTGCATTCATTGTTCATCATTAATTCTTTAAAATACTTAATCTAGTATAATAGAACAAAAGTACTTAGGTTTGTGATTTAACGTTTACACATAAGTTATTTGACAAACATGGTGTTTAAAAAGTTCAAAATCCAAATTAAGGGATTCTAACTATGTTTCGCGAATAGATTTGTGAAAGTTTGGACAAGGTTCAGAACCCGAACCAGCCTTTGTTTTCTTTGTCCATAGAGAAAAATTAGTAATATTAGCGAATTTTCCTATATTAGAGCCACCTCTCCCCGCTCGAAAAAAGAGTTGAAAAATAATGAGCATTAGCTCATATTTCGTATGTCCTCCCCTCTTGATTAATTAAAAAAAATCAACAATTGTATTGGTAGGCATCTAGATGGAGTAAACGGTGGAGGTCGGGGTGAGGGGAAAGCGCACACTCGGGAAATAGATCCCCTGGGGCTCTAATTAAAAAAAATGTTCAAACAAAAACGCTTTACTTTATTGTAGTCTTTACATTTAATTTTGGGTTTTTTGTCTATTGATTGATGATCAGCATTGTGTTAGAAAGCCAAGTTCTCTGTGACTGGAAAATCACCCACACCCAATATTTAAAGAAAGATCATGTCCGATCATAATGAATTAAACTATTATTATCCCTGAAATTCTATAAATTTTCTAGATATTTAGTTCAGTTTATCGATTCATTACTCTTTTCACCAATTTCAATTTGCGTGTCGTGTCCAGCATTGGCCACCTGCGGGGTTATCCACCCACCGATTCGCGTGGTGGGAGGGGGGGGGGGGTAAGTGTGGGTGGGCAACGTACCAGTCAGTCGCACATTTCGTGGATCTGGGAGATGCAGGGGCGGGGGAGGGGGGCGGCGAAACTTTTTTTTTAAAATTCTTTCATCACTGTGTACATTAAGCATTCACTTTTTAAATTTGTCCATCCTCAATGTGGCCGAATCAATCGACGAAGCAAGTGTCGTAAAATAGAAGTTAATAAAAAATATTTAAAAAAGCTGTACGGAATAAAATAGATCTGATAATACCTCAAGTAAAACTGTAAATAACAAAAAACCAGTATATTTCGAGCTCTACAACTTTGAAAATGAGAATCCGACAATTAAATATCTTAATGTTCACATAAATCCATAAATCTCTTAAGATAATATAATAGTTGCATATTTGGAATACAAAATGTTTACAAATCAAATATTCCAGCCGAGATGACTGTTTTATCTTTGCAACAGGAGCTATTTAAAAATCTTAAGTGAATAAAATCGGGATGTTTTTTGCTAAACTAATTGCATATATTTTTTTGGCAAACTTAATGATATTTTTGAAAGATTTACTAGAATTAAAAAATAAGATATGCAAAATAAATAAGGTAGTTCCGAAGAGCATTAGTGTGCGTTGGTGTTTCATCGTAGAATTAAAAAACAAACTGTACACTAAATTATTAAAAAAAAAAGTAATGTTCAAATACTTAAACTCGCACTAATGCAATACCAAGTACTTTACAACAGATGATGCGTCAACAAAAAATTTTTTGGCTACCAGATCAACACCATATTTTAATTTAAAATATCATTTGCTTAGTTAATCAAATACAGCTGTATGACAATAAAAATATATGCTACCTAGTTGAAGACAAAGAAAATTTCCAATATTTTTAATTAATTTAAATTTTACAGAAGTACGAGTCTAACTCAGATTTTCAAAAAATTCTCTCATCTTAAAAAAAATTAATTTCACAATCTTAAGAATCAGATACAATAAAAATAAAATTTGCAAAAAGACAAGGTGTAAAATAAAAAATGAAATGCATGAATATATATTTAAAAATATTTCTAAAATGAATTATTCTAAAGGAGATTTAAAATAAAGAATTAAATATGTTAAAAATCAGATAGTGTGGACAAACGAACGTGTAATACTGGAATGCACTTTTACTGTAATCACACGACACACTAGAAATCTTAAAAATGGCCTATCGTTTGGCTATATAAAATAAAACTTGAGCGAATAGAATAATTCATCTGCAAGACTCTTAAACCACAAGTTTTAAAATAAAATATATATGATGTAAAATTAAACTTTAATGCTTAATAATCTATATCAAACCTTAATCAAAAAAATTAAGAAACATACCCAAATAAACAATTTGGAGCTCAAAAATTTAAATAAGGTAATAACGGAAGTTTTAAATAGAGCATATAAATGTTAAATAAATTATAATAAATAAAATAGTTTTCGAGAATATCTATTTGTTGCAATTGGAGTTATAGCAAAAAGGTTTGCTGTAAAAACGAGTTCTGTAAAATTAAGTTAAAACTGCTAAGAACGAATTGAGTTTTGGTGTTCGGAATGACGATTTGGATGAAGGAACAAAAATCAATGAATGGACGGATAATTGATCCATGAAATAAGATATTTTCACTCGGAAGTTGACGTTCGAATAAATCTAGCAAATTGAAAAATTTTAGTTCGAAAAAAACCTTCACTTTAATAGGAAGATTTATAGGCAAAAAGGTTCAAAATGCTATTGACCGATTATTTTGCAGCTTCATGGAATCTTCATCAGATTAGAATATGACAGACAAAATTATACTATTAAAATAACAAATATTATTCTTTAATGGATTCTATCACCAAGAAAAAATAATTTGCGGCCTAATAAAAAAAGAATTTTAACAATAATTAATTATAAACTGCTTAAATTGCAATGTAAGTTTTGTACTACAAACCAATAATAAATAATTTTCAAACCAATCAAGTGAATAAAATTTTTTAATTGATAAATCGAGGTGAGAAATTTACTCACTTGAAAAAATTGTTAAAATCAGTCAAAAACTCTAAATTTGAAAAGTTTGTTCGTATTGACAAAATGCCGCCTAATCATTTGGTGTCAATAATTTTGAGTCCATTCTTTAATATAATATTTTTATTTATCACATTCAGTTATAATTTGTCAATTACATTTTCCTACAGTCGAAATTTACAAAAAAACTCTAAATATAAAAATTCAATGCTTACGAAAACTTTCAAATATTAAAATGCGCATAGAATGACAATGTAGACTTAAAAAAGAGTAATCTTTATTGAAACGTAAAAATGAATTAAACTTAAATGAAACAATACATTGATAAAATTAAGAAATATTGGTATATTCTTTTATTAAATTGAAGGGCTTACAATAAAAAGCAACAAGCAATCGAAATACAATATAAAGCATCTACGAATCCGTTCAATTGGAAAGGCGTTTTCGAGACATTAACAAAAAAACTTGCGCACAACAACATTCGTACGAAATCGGTCGAAAAAACAATTTAAATAAATAAAAAACAACAATTAATATCTTATGAAAATTTTAATTACTTAAATATTAATTATAAATCAAAAGTTAAATAAGTAATAATGAACTATAGTAATTAATTAAAAAATGTTAACTGTTTAAAAAAATACCAAAAAAGTAGAAGTATACAAAAACTTTAACCTGCCTGGTACCAAATTTTAAATAATCAAAAAAAAACACAATTCAACCATTTGCAGCCATGATATTTAGTTCAATAAAGAAATGAATGCAAATCTAAATTAATACAATTTTAAATTTACCATAAATCCTGCATCAATTATTTCTTCAAAATTCAATTCTGCCCAACACTGTTTTCTCGTTCTTTAATTTTCGCATTGTCGCGACATATCATGTACATAGTGAAAATGTGATTCCGAGTAATAACTATGTAATCCAATATTTTTCTAAAATGCACCTTAATATCACTAATTCCGTAAAATTAAATCCAAAATAAAAATAATTAAGTTTATGTGTGTATTTATGGTCGCGCAGCAATGTAAATCAATTTATTCAAGTAAATGAGTATCAAATATCATATTTTTCATTACTCATAATCATTTTGAGCAATTTTTCGGACTTGAAAAACAAAACTCACAAAAATAAGACACAAAATAAGACCAAAAAGCAGTAATCGTTAAGAGGAATTGATCCGGCGGTGCTTTATGCACCGCCGGGAAAATTTTTTGAATATTTAAGTGAATCTTGTTAAGATTTTGCATATAAAATCGTTTTAAAAAATATATTTTTTTCAAAAATTACCATTCAAAATTGGAGTTTTCCTTTGAAATCCCAAAATCAGAACAAAATAAGGACAAAGGGCTGAAATCAGAACAAATCTGACAAATCAGGACATTTTAGTTTTGTCAGATTTGGACCCTCCAAATCAGAACAAATCTGATAAATCAGGACATATCGTACCCCTGGTTAAATGTATGGAAAGATATTAGGAAAAGAAAGAAAGAAAAAAATAACGTTTAATAAGAAGGTATTTTAATATTAATATTGGTTTTAATTATAAGAACCTTAAATTACAAAAGGGTAAAAACCAACAATTTTAAATTTTATTTATAACGTTTAACGGGTGAAGTAAAAAAATATACTTATTTGTCAGTGCATTTAAATATTAAAATGTTACCATTTTCTAACTTCAGAAGAATTACAAACTATTTACTATATTCACTAATACTATTACAAAACGTGATAATCAATTAATATTTATTTAAAATCTAAGAACTTGAAAATATAAAACACAGCATACTTAGAATAATGAAGCCATACGCGGACTCTATAAACTTATCCTCAAGAATATGAGTTCGACTTTTACTTTCGAGAACAACAATATGATGCATGGAACTATTTAAACAAATTTGTTTAAAAAATGAAAATCTAAAAAAAAAATAACCGCAAAATACTTTCAAAACAAAAACTGATAATAAAATAATAATTAAAAATAGAAAAACAATAAAAAAATCAGTTTTAAAAATAAAATAAAATGAGTTTAAAGATATTTTCGAAGAGTCAATTTAAATAAACAGATTAGCAAAATTTTAATTAAAAACTTAGATTAAATCATATATCTAATAAAGCAAGCCGCACCTGCACTACTATTAGCAAATACATAAATAATTAAATGGAGTCTGAGCTCCGTATATCTAATTAAAAAAAGACTAATTATTGTTTTCACGTAAGAACAAATATATTGAAAGAAATAAATATTATTAGATTAAAAAAGATGCTAGCATTAAAAGAGCTGCAAGCGCCAGCCATAAAAGAAAGACTACTATTAAAAGCATAACTAAAAGAGTCTGAAAAGAAACACTCTTGTCAATTTAGTTGAATAAAAATTTATCAAAAATTAGAATGCAACTTATTGATTGTAAAAACACAAAAATCGAATCGCTTGTAGAGGCGAGAACATCGTAGGAGGTGTGAACTTCAGTAGGGCGCACTCAAAAGTAAAAAGTGCTCAATTTAATTCCGATTTAATTATTCAAACCGCCAGTTCATGGTGAAATCACCAATTAAATATACCAATATTGATTAAAATGTTAAATTTATCTTGAAAGAAAGCGTCGCTGCTGCAATGGATTTATTTAAATAAATATGTACCTAATTAACTAGCTACATGAAATGATGAAAATCTAAATTTAAAAATTAGGAAATGTTTCACGATCAGCACCCACCGACGAAAACATGAACGATGAAGTTAGCGAACGTGTGAAAATACGATCAATACGTGACCGATTGATTAAAAACCATTAAATAAATTATAATAATATTTTTCTTGAATTAGTCAATAAAACAATTGAAAAATTAATGTCAACTGCATGTTTTTTAAAATATTTCGGGTTCGAAACCAAATTTACATAACAAACCCGCTATAAGAATGAAAATTCAATACAATCTAAAAGCAACTACGTATATTCTTAGCGAAATGGGAAAATAAAAGAGGTGATGATACAATTACATGTGTGTAAAATAAACCAACTTTACAGAAAAATTCAAAATTAAATTTAATTTGAAAAGTAAGCAAACAGTCTCTTCAGCAATAGACAGGCAAAACCATAAATAAATTTAATTAAAAACCTTAATTTTTGCCGAATTCTATTTCACCAATGCAACAGTGAAAAACAACGACGTATTAATGAATAAAAAAACACAAGAAAAAGGGACACGCCAAAGAGGCTTTTCTGAAAAATTTCTTAAATCAAACTTATTGCATTTTTTGGAATGTATACAAAGTTAAAATTGAGAAAATAATTGAAAAAATACTGAAAATTAATTTATATGGTCTAAAAAACTTAAAATAATTAAAGGAACTAATAACTACTAAATAGTTTCTACTAATACACGACTTAAATATGATATGTCAAAGCTATAAGCATACAAAAATTTTTTACACCAAAGTCCATTTATGGATCCTGTGGAAGAATGTGGAGATAGTCAATTCATGATTCTGTATTTGGAGAGTCGCTATACCGATTTATGATGAGAAAATAGCGCGGTTAGCATGTTCCAATTTTTATGCACTGTGTTAAACAAGGAAAATTAAAGTCAAAATAAACAGTAATATAAATGAATAATATGCATACTATCCAAAAAAGTATTTATAAAATATCGAAAGAAATTCATTAAGCGATATTATTTTCTAAAAAACAAAAGGTTTAAATTATTAAGAATTGCAAAAATCTTAAAGAAAAAATTGTTAACTAAAAGCAGACGTAAATAATATAAATGAATTTTTTAGATGAGTGTATGTAGCAACATTTTTTTTAAATAAATGAAAAATAAAAAAATAAAACAGTTTGAATGATAATATAAATGTTTTAATTTAACAAGAAAAAATTGCTGGTTCCAAATCTCAAATAGAAATTAACCGAAATATTATGACAAAGGACAAACCTCCTAAACAAAAAGAAGACCACGCATTGCGCCAGAAAAGCATGATCATTTATTTGCATTATAAATAGCCCAAAAATAAATGTCTAATAATTTAAATAATAATTTGCACAAAAAGTTGAAAAACAATAATATCATATTCAGAAACAAATACAGAAATAAAATAATACAAATCTTTGACCGAAAAAATTCTAAATTCTATAGTTTTTTTTGGTAATAGAAAATGTGGAATAAATAGCGGTTCTAGAGGAAACTTGAAAAAACATTAACAAACATTGTAAGAATTATAATAAATATTTAAAATAAAAACGAAAGATCAGTAGTATAAATTGAATTAAAATATATATGCAAATGGACCAATTTAAAAAAGATGAGTACCTGGAACACTCGTAATGACAACGCATGGGAATCTCGCAAGAATGTAAAAAGACATTTAAAATGAAGAATTAAAAAAGGCTAAAAATAAATATTAAAAAGAGAAATTACAATAGATACAATAAACCCGATATCCAAAAACATAAAAAAACTTATGTTGTTTATTGGCAAACATTAAGAATAGCTAAGAAGATAAATTCTTAAATTTTTGTTCAAAATTACAAATGTTAAATACAAAAAACAACACAACAATGTAGTCGATTTGACAAAAAAGGCAAATTTGGAGATATTTTCAACAACGGTAACACGAATTCATTCAGGCAATGTATTCACAAAATAAACATTACATAATGAAGAGATGTTTTGGGGCACTAATAAAACTCAATTCAAAGTTTGAATATGGCATGTTTCAACCAATAAATAAATATTTAAGATCCATGATATAATACATATTTTTGGCTCCGCTATATAAAATCAGTAAGAATTTTACTACACAAAATGTTTAAGTTTTAATTAAAAAGTGGATTAAGTCCTATAATAAAATGCGTAAAGAAATTAAACAGTGACCTGTACACTGTTACAAATCGATTAAAGATTTAAAAAAGCGAATTTTCATTTCAAAAAAGACAGAAAACCAGAAACTTAAGTTTGGAAATAATTCCAATTAAATTTAAACTCAAATAACCAGCACCTGCCAAACTTATGACTAATTTAAGTTTTTTACAACAAAGATAATATTTACTTAATAACAAATCTATTATTTATAATCAAAAATTAAATGAGAAAAATCAAAGTTTCATCCGACAACAGCAATTGAGAAAAACAATGTCAATTTTGAAATAAGGATTCGAATTGGAAAGAAATTTATTATAAATGAAAAGAAGAACGTAAAAGCATTTAAAAGATTTTAAAGATAAATTTTTGTTATATGATAACATTGATTAAAGCTTTAAATAACTGTTGGAGAGGCATTGTATAACAAATATAAATATCTAAAAGAAAAAATTTTAAAACAATGTAATTTGATTTGTTTTTAATTAAAAAATTTTTTTTTTTGATTTACTGCTTAAGCACGGACACAAAAACCTCAATATGTCGTTTTCTATAGTCTCATTAGACGTAAAGTACACAAAATTTGGCGGGGAACTTGATAAGTTTCATTATTAAGCTTGCTCAAGGAAGATAAATTTAAACTAAAGATTTTTTTTATTTACTTAGAATGAGTCAAGCTTCAAAATATGTAAATAAAGAAAATCCAAAAAAATATATTAATTATATAAAATTCCAGTCATAATCAATTACAACATCAAATTTATTTGAAAAAATACTTGTATTCATTCAAAAACAAAAGAACATAAAGACTAAAGTTCATTATTATTTATCTGAAATGTAAATTATATCCAATTCAATACTTAAAAAATACAACACTGAGTAAGCAAGGCGGGTACATATACAAATATCTTTACGGACCAAGTTAAAAGTTCCAAAATTGTAATGATGATCCGAATAAAAATCCACTTGTTAATCATCGATCATAAACTGTTAAATCGTAAAAAAGCATACTAAAGCAACCTATACAAAAGTTTCTACAATTACAGATAGCAGGTTTAATGTACAATAATATAATAATTTCGCAATTTATAAAATATTATTGCATTTATATTTTCAAGATTGATGAAAACTTTTAATATAAAACATTTATTATAAAAGTACATAAAAAGTTTAATTATAAAAAATAAAATCAAATAAAAAATAAGATGAAATTAATTTTAAAAAATCAAAGTAATTTATAAAAAAATGCAAATTAATATCAAAACACGGACGTCAAAAATGTGTCAAATCTTAAAATTAAATTGTAACTCTAATGGCATTCTTTATATAACTTCCAAATAAAATTAATTAAAAAAAAACAAAAGTATATTCAATTTTAAAATATTCATTACAAGAATATGCAATTATAAGCGCCAAGAAACTAAAATAGTGAATAAATTAATTTAGTATTTACAAAATAAAATAAAAGATATGTTTTAAAAGGTGATTAAAATTAGTAAACTAGGTTAAATGATTTTATTTACTGTATAACGACCAAAATAAAAATTAATTTTTTCCGACATACATTTGTAAGTGCTTAGCATCGAGTCACATCAACAAAAATGGTTTATTGAAATAAATAAATCCAAAAAATTACAAAAGAATGTTTTCGAAAAACAATCTAAATTAAAATAAGGTTGTCTGTCAGTTATTTTGGTAAAATGTTCTTTTTTGATCTATTAGTAAATATAAAAAACATTATTTTCGAAATACAATTTTGACATGCTTACAATCGAATGTCACGTCAGCAAACAAAGCTTACTCGATAAATGAATGGAAACAAAAAAATTATATAAAAACAAAAGAAGCAGAAGTTCTAAATATATAAATATAAATAAATGCGAATAATTGAGCCAAGTAGGTCACAGTAATTGCTAGTGAAGAAAATGAATATGAGGGTTGCACTTTTTATTTTGTACGAGCACAGTACACGAAAGCGCAGCACAAGGCAGGCCTTTGCCGCCTTACAAAGAAAAATTATTCAATAAAAAGACATATCCTTAATAAAAAATTTATATTAATTATTGTTTTCTAAAGGTCAATTTGCAATAAGGTACTTTGTAAATAGATGAGTTTATCTCTACTAAATAATATCAATAAAAATAGATTCGCATTAAATTACCTAAATATAAATATTAATTAAAAGAAAATATATTAAGCGTTTAGAACTAATATATTTTAAAATGGTAATAAAAACTTTGTAGATTTTGGATAACATTTCAATAATAAATGAATAATTAATTCGACCAAATAGCAACCAAACAATCGAGAAAAAGTTTGATATGCAAAACATTCATTTTTTATTTTTCAAAGAATTGAATTAAATTATTTCAATTTAATAATTAAATTGACGAATTTTAATTTTAAAAACTATTTAAATTTAATTATTTTCATCATTTATAATTATGGACCGTTCAGCCTGCCTAATGGTATTCAATAATGTTCGCTCACGCTATTGCATTTAATGAGCATAATATTAATAACAACTTGAAAGATTAAAGAAAAATAAGTTTAAAATTATAATATTAATCAAAATAATGATTATTCGATCCTGGAAAAACAGTTGGCATGATCACAGCACAAGCGCCAAGAGCAACAGTAATGTTTAGCATAAAAATTGTAGACATGTTTATATAATTCCATAGAACTAAATAAAAGTTCAAATTAATTTAAAAAAATGTGTGAAAATATTAATTTGGAATGTCAAATTTAGCTGATTATAAAATTGAGACAATTTTAATGTCCTAACCAATTATAAGCAATATATAAACATAATCACGAGAAAACAAGTATTGCCTTTGATGGTTCCAAGACGATACCCCGAAATATAATTTTGAAAAGATTTCTTAAAACACTTTGAAGGTGATAAAAACTGCAAAAAATTTTAGTACACATTCTTTAGTAATAAAAAACGTTAAACTTAAACCTTAGGCTAAAACAAAGGCTCAGTAAAAATTTATAAACAAATGTATTAGCAACAAACTATGTGAAATTCTGATTACATTATATTATTGATTTAATAAAAATGATCATAAACATAGAAAGAACTGAAATGTAGGACTCCAGGGTTTTTTAGCGAAATGCGTTGTACAAACTAGGGTTGAGCGGTACCGGTATTTTCCTGAAAACCGATACCGGTACTGTTTTGGACCAGCACTGAAATGTCCCGAGCCAACTGACCCCGCCAACGACTGGGTCTCGGCCGCGCCCGTTCTCAAATGAAGGCACCACCACTGCTGTAGAAGAAGCATTGACCCCATTGTGCACCGCCGCCGGCGCTCCATGGCTTTTGCCGATGGAGGCAGTGGCGACAAATAAAAATGGCGAAAATATTAATAATAATAATACAACATAATGGCAATGACGTTTAGGGCGGAAGAGATGAAGCATAATTTTACGGCGTTTCTAAATGTGAACTTTTCGAAATTTGTTTTTGATTAGTGATAAAAGCCCGCCGATCATTCGGGGACAATCAATTTGTCGGGGACCCCGAAGCGGGGAATAAGGTTAGATTAAGACCCGGAAAGAGGATCCAAGTGTTGGTGATCAACTGGGCTTTTTTACCTTCAAAAAAACGAATAACTAAAATGGTAGAAATTTTTTGTGACTTTCAAATTAAAACCCAAAAATTTAATTCCATTTACGATCTTATACAATAATATACAATAGCATTTTTTCCTCAACAAAAATTTTATTTCTTCCATATTAATGTTAGCAAAATTTATTCTGTGCATGGGATTATCGAAATTGAACGGAAAGACCTTAAAAATACGTAATTTTAATTTAAAATAAAATCAAAATGACTATTAAAATTCTCAACTTTACCTATTTTATTAAATTATACGCTATTTTATTAGCGGGAGTTTTTTTTTAAATTTTGTTTTCAAAAATATACAAAAAAGGCGAGCGACAAGAATCAACAAAGACGAGTATCGGCGAGAGGAGTCAATTTTTTGCCAAATTTCCTTGAACAGTTCTGAAAGAAGGGACACCAATTTTATTAAGTTTCAACAAAAACGCAAGACGATAACGAGAGATGAAATCGAGATATATGAGAATCGAACAAGCGCAGAGAGAAGTCAGTAAAAAAACGCGATCGTACCGAAGTCAATAAGAGGGTATTCTATTAGAGGGGGGCCAACGGAGTGGTTAAAGATTATGCGAGGTCAGAAATAATTAAAATAGTTAAGTAATTCGTAAAAAAAAATAACCTACAATACCTAATTAGTTCTCATTTTCCGAATTTGTAGGTGTGTATAACAAAGATTCTTTTTTTTTTAATTTAACCTCCCAAAATTTGGCCCTATTGACATTTGGTACCGGCCCCGGTTTTTATGCAAAAGTCTCGGTCCGACCAACCCTAATTATTACCAAAAAGTCTATTTTTGCAGTAAATCTTCTTATGTGCCGATTGTTTGAAAACACTCCATTTAAAGAAATTCAAATTCAACACTTCAATATTTATGATGTTCAACAAATCATTCAATAATTTATTACCAAATTCAAAATTGATTGCATATTATTTCTCCAAAAATTGGCCAGATGTGGCGAGTGCGAATTGCTTTAAAGTTTGTACCACCCGCCGCCGATTATTATTTGG
>JAKKIK010001395.1:0-16710 GCA_024500135.1 Heterodera carotae | reverse complement strand
GAGGAAGAGAGAGGGAAAGAGAGGGAAGGGAAGCGGAGGGAGGGAGAGGGGAGGGGGGTGGCCCCTGCCCCCCCCCCCCCCCCCCCCCTCGCCCCCCGTCCATCCCATGCATTCATCCAGCGAAGGAAGGAAGATGCATCCTCCCACCCAACCTCATCAGCCTGATCGCTCCCTCCCCCTCCCATTCCAAATCCCTCTCCTCTTGATCAGCAGCATCGTTGCCACCCAAATCCCTGCAAACATGTTTTTCTCTCATTTTTCCCTCTATCATCATCATCACATCAAATATTCATCGTCGGCAATGGACATGAATGCTGGGAATTAAATGACTTTTGCACTTTTCATGCCCCCTCCCCCTTCCCCCCTCTCACTCCCTTCCCTCCCCCCTCTCACTCCCTCTCTCGCCCCTCACTCGCCGCCTCCCTCCCAGCACTCCCTCACTCGCTTCTCATTCGCTCCTCACTCGCTCACTACCTCTCTCCCCTTTCCCGCACCCCTTCCCCTCGCTCCCTACTCCTCACTATCTTCTCTCCCTTCCTCTCTCCCTCATCATTTGTCCAAACTTTGCCCCGGCGCGGCCAGGGACGGCCTGCTGAGTCAAAGCTGCTGCATCATCTCCCCCTCCCCCAATCAAAAAGAACAAAACACAACAAAAACAGTGCTGGGCTTAAGAGACACCCCGGGGGGAAGACCAAGAAAGGAAAGACCATCGGCTGTCACCAAGAAGGGCAGGCTGTCCGTCCGGTCGGCTGTCACCAGTCGGCCACGCCCATTACCCCGAAGGAGGACGACGGACTGAGTGCGCTCTCTGACATCGCGATGTTGATGGGCAGAGAAAGAACGGCAGCTCGGTGGACATCGCCGACGGGGGAAGTCCATTGGCCAGCGTCAGCAGATTTTTAAAACATGCGCAAAAAATGCCAATTCTTCGTTTTTTAACCTTTTTTTGTTTTGTTTTTGATGGAGTCTTCGCAACTCCCCTCCTCTTCCGCTCTCCAGTCCCTTCCCCGTCGTTGTTCCCGTGCCATCCCTGTCCGCAGTCCCTGCCCCGTCGTTGTTCCCGTGCCATCCCCGTCCGCTCTCCGCTCTTCGCCCCCTCTCCGTCTCCGGTCCCCGCCCACATGACTCCCCGTCTTCGTCCCCCTCCCCCGCTTTTGTCACTTTTGCCGACCATCGTTCTTTGGTCGTCCTTCTTGGAATTGTTTTTTCACACTTTCCTTACTTTAAAGCAGCTACTTTTATGCGCTTTCATCTTGACAAATGCTTGGCATTTTGCGCTTAAAGCACCAAAAAACAACATTCCTTTTGATTTTCAATTTTTAATTAATACGCGTCATAAATTAACACTTTTTGCATTTGAAAACACTAAATTTTGTCAAATTTTAAATTTGTTTCAGATAATTGACTTGCGGCGCCATTTCTGCGCCACGGAATGGTCGTTGTCCATTCCCCCCATTCTCACCAACTTCGGGACGTTCTTCCCCACCAGCGACATGTCGAAAATGGCATGGATGAACAGTGCCATCATCGACACAACGGCATCGATGGACGTCTATGTGTTGGGCACCCGTCGAATGCCGTGGCCACGGAGTTCGGCGTGTCCGACTGTCCGCCTTCTTCTTCCGCTTCAACGTCCTCCTCCAACGCCTCTTCGTCCATTTTGCATTCGCCAAGTTCGCACATCACTTTCGTGGCAAGTGCCCATCCCCCACTTTGACCTTTGAACCTTGAATTGCCAAAACACGAAAAAGTTTCGATTGCGGATTTCAGGTTAATACGACTTGCTCGAATCTGATCAGTTCACAAAAATCAGTGAAAAATGATAGCATCCTGGGAAGAGAAGATGAGCTGTTGATGACAACGGACGGAGAAGGTGAGGGAGAAGATGAGAAGAGGCAGAAGAAGGATGAGGGAGTACTGCTTGAAAATGATGAGTTGGTTGACGTGGAAGGAGACGACGACGAAGAAGCGTATGAAGAAGAGGAAGAGATGGAAGAAGAAGAAGAGATGTTGTTAGACATTGGTGCGGAGGAGGAAGATGGGCCACTGGCGAGCCCCGGGGGGATTATGGACGACAGGACGACGCCGGAAGGCATTCCGGGACAGAAAAGGGATAAAGTGATGGTGGAGAAACGGCACAAGTGCGACGTGTGCGGCAAGGCGTTTCCCTACTATTCCATTCTCGAATCGCACAAACGGTGCCACACAGGTGGACAAAAAAGGGAGAGAGGGGGAACCTAAAAAGTTGACATTTCAATGCCAAAACCCAAAAATATTTGAAAATGTAATAAATTGAATTTGAAATGATTAATCCTCAAAAGAATGACAGTTTTAAATTTAATTTTCTATTTTGCTTGTAGGTGAGAAACCCTTCTTATGCCATTTCTGCGACAAACGTTTCGCCCAAAAGGCCACACTTCAAGTGCATGAACGGACACATACCGGTGAAAGGCCGTAAGTGTGGGATCCAAACACAAAAATAATTAATTAATTAATTAGCCATTTAAACTGTATTCGAATAAAGGCAATAATTGATCATTTTGAGCTATTTGATATTAAACATAAAACTGCAAAAACAAATTGAATAGGTCCAATTAACATTTTTTCAAATTGTTTGGGCTTATGCCATCAATTAGTAACTTATTTTGAAATGATTTCAAAAGAGCAGTTAAAATTATGAAATTTGGAAATTGATTCTCTGATAGTCGCCCGAAGTGGTGCCATTGTAAAATGCTTTTTCATTTCAGCTACAAATGTAAGTTCTGCGACAAAACATTCGCACAATACGGTACAAAAACGGTGCACGAGAAGTCGGCTCATCTCGGCATTCGCAACTACAAATGCCCGCACTGCGACAAGGATTTGTCCTCCCCGTCGGCACTTTACACACACAAAAAGACGCACGGCGAAAAAGTGTTCCAATGCCAACATTGTCCAAAGACATTTACGCTGAAGAACTATCTGAAGCTGCATGTCAAGCAAGTGCACGAGCAGAACGAACGCAAACACTGCTGTCGCTTCTGCGGCAAATCATTCGCATACGCGGGAAGCCTACAGGCAAGCGAAATTGGCATGGTATTGATTGGGTGGCATTGGCATCAGACTGAACATTGATTGGGTGGGCATTGGCATGGCATGATTTGATGGACATTGGCATGACATTGATTGGGTGGCATTGGCATGACATTGATTTGATGGACATTGGAATGGCATTGATTGGATGGCATTGGCATGAAACTGAACATTGATTGGGTGGGCATAAGCATGGCATGGACATTGGCATGGCATTGATTGGGTGGGCATAAGCATGGCATGGACATTGGCATGGCATTGATTGGGTGGGCATAAGCATGGCATGATTTGATGGACATTTGCCATGGCATTGATTGGGTGGGCATAAGCATGGCATGATTTGATGGACATTGGCATGGCATTGATTGGGTGGGCATTTGCATGGCATTAATTGGGGAATGCCACTGATTGGGATTTGATTGACATTGGAATGGCATTGATTTGATGGACATTGGCATGGCATTGATTGGGTGGGCATTTGCATGGCATTAAATGGGAAATGCCACTGATTGGGTTGAGTGTGTAATTGTCTTTACACTGACTTTTAAGGTCCATTTACGAACCCACACCGGTGAACGGCCATATCAGTGCAAATTTTGTCCGAAAGCTTTTGCCAGCCAAGGAAATTTGCAAAGCCACGAGCGCACGCACACCGGGGAACGGCCGTACGCATGCGCAAAATGCGGACGCGCGTTTATCCAGGTTGGCGTAACGCCATAATGGTAAGATAAATTCAAACTTTTTGGATAAATTACGCAGAAGTCGCAGTTGACCGCCCACGAATCGACGCATGCGAACAATCGAAGCGCAAACAGAAGCATGGCTAAGCAGAAACTACAGCAGCAACGGCCGCACCAGATTGATCAAAACTCGGCACTTGGTTTGGGCAATCCTAGCCAGGTAAATGATGCTGGTGATAATATGCCGCCACTTTTAGCCTTGTTTTTAAAATACTAAATTCAATATTTATCGATTAGGTGATTCAATTTGTGTCCGATCACCCCCTTGAGAAACAACAACATCTTTCCGATCAGCTACATTTTGCCGATCAGCATCACCACCAGCATCATAACCATCTTCGTCATGTTGCGTCGGTTTGCTCCCCGTCCGCCGTCTCGTGCCCCTCCGTGCCGTCCTCTTCGTTGCCGTTTGTCCCCCTCCCGTCGATTCGTCATTCGGTGGCCCCTCCGCCAGCCGCCGCTTCATCGCCCCCCGCCTCGGAAGAGCATCAACAACAACGTGCTGATACTGCGCCACCCCTTCCTCCCCATCGTCCGTTCTCTTTACCACCGTCCTCCTCCTCCTCTTCGCCCTCTTCGGCACAAATATCCAAAGTTATCTATTACAGCCATTCTGCCGATGAACAACAACGGCACATTGTGCCAAATTCAGTTGCAAAACAACAACAAACTCTTCGAAAACAGTCTTCATCCGCTTCCTCTTCATCCGCTTCCTCTTCTTCCGCTTCCTCTTCATCCGCTTCCTCTTCATCCGCTTCCTCTTCATCCGCTTCTTCTTCTTCCGTCCCATTATCCGCCGCCGCCTCCAATGATTTTGTGTGCAAATTTTGCGGGAAACGTTATGCGTACGCGAGTTCGTTGTATGTGCACACGCGACTGCACACGGGCGAAAGACCGTTCAGGTGTGAGAGGGTGGCAGAGAAAAAGAGACTCTTGCTTTGGAATTTTGGCAAATTCATTTTCACCAATTAAATTTGTCAGATGCCATTTTTGTGACAAATCATTCACCAACCAAGGCAATATGCAAGTCCATTTACGGGTGCACACCGGCGAAAAACCGTCCGTTTATTCATAATGCCAAAATTTGAATCTTTTCTTAGATATAAATGCGACGGCTGTGGCAAGGGATATGCACAGAAAGTGGGGCTGAACATCCATCAAGAGCAGTGCCAGGTGATCGATCACTTGCTGGTCACTGTCAAAGTGATTGGCCATATCACTCAATGATTTGCCAACAAATACGGACACTTATTTATAATTCATTGGTACAGATTTGGTTGGGTCGTCGATGTTCAGTGTCTGTTTCGGTTGGAACGGATGGGCGGAACAGTGACAAAAGCGGCGAGGTCGAAAATGTGCCAATGCCAATGAGTGCCAATGGAAGCGGCGAACAAATCATGCAACAGATGAGGAGAGCGTCCCTTCAGGTCCATTTTTTTGATGGCAATTTGCGCATTTCGAAAACGGCACTTTTAAAGGTTGAACATTTGCTGATGCTGGACAATGCGGTGACAGCTGCAAATGGTGGAGATGACGTCGAGTTGAGCCATCAACAGCAGGAAGTCCCATTGGCTGTTTTGGCACCGATGGAACGCCAAACGGCGCCCAACGATTTTTGGCACTTTTTGCTCAGTGCGTCCATTGTTTTTGTTGAGAATTATTTGATCGGGAATAAATACCTAACCCGATTTTGACCCGTCAAGACCGAGGAGTTCATCAACCGCCATCAAATTCGCCGTCTCAATCGCTTCTTCCGCCTCCATCACAAACACTTCCGCTTGAACTAGCGGCCCATGCCCATCTTCTGAACTGCTCCGATTCCTCTGCTTCATCGCTGCAACTGAACATGGGCGATTTGCTTGGCGACCAATTTCTTGCCGGAGGGCTTCAGCAGTGCCAAACGATGCTCGAGGGGCATCCGTCACCAGCAGTAGCGGAGTGCAGCAATGGCACTGCTTCGTCAACAAGGTTTCTGCTGCAACCTGCGCAATCGCCTACCACCAATGCCACCCAGCAGCAATTGCACCACCACCCTCCGACACTCCCAAGTCCTCCAAGCCAACAGCAGCATGTAATTGGCATAAATGGCCATTTAATCCTTACTAAAAGCACTTAAAAGTGGTCGCTCATTTACAGATCACTGCCCACCTGCTTGAACAACTCGAACAACAGCAGCAACTTCAGGCCCTTCGCGCACTGCTTGACGTTCACGCGCGGCAGCCGCAGCAACAATTACCGCCGCAGCCGCCCTCGTCCGTACTGCTCGTCCCTTCCGTCCGGTCGCTTCCGCAGCCCCAAGCGTTGTATGTTGGCGACGCGGTCGGCACAGCGCCGCCAGTGCCATCGTCGCCGGTTCAATCACCGCAGCAGCAACTTATCCAACAGGTGGACCAATTTTTTCCATTTCGGCGGGAGGGTGGGTCTTCTTGTTATGGGCCTGTATCATTTAATTATTCCGATTCAGTAAAATATGCCAAAATAAAATTTGTAAAACTATGTGTTCAGTTGCTGCAGCTGAAATTGCCGCCGCCGCATTCCGTCGTTGGTCCGACGCTTCCGTTGGGCGGCATCGTTCCGTCTTCGTTGTCTCTCCTGCGCCAATTTTATCACCGCGTCGGCGGCACTTTTGCCATTCCGCCGGAAGAGGCCAAACTCAGCGAGGCCATCGCCGCGGCACTCTCCGCGCAGCAACAGCACGTGTTGATGCATTGACTGAAAAGTGCCGAAACTGACCAAATTATGCCATCCGACGGATTCCTTCCGTTCGTTCGTTTGTCCCTTCAAATAATTTACATTGTTGTCCCTTTGTGCCGTCGCAAATCGTGTGCTTTTGTCTAGTCAGACGAGTCAATCGCCCCAAGGCAATGCTCTAACGTTTAAATGTTTCGACGGATTATCACTCTCTCACTCTCTCTTTCTGTAATTCTCTCGCACTCTTTATCTTCTCTCCCTCTCTCTCAACCTTTTCTATGTCACAGTGTCTTTCATTTCCTTAACTATATTCTTTTCCCCTTTTTCTCTCTCGCCCTTTTATCTCTCATTTGTAAGGCTCCCTTTTTTCTTTAAATTGATCTGTTGTTTTCCTTTTTGTTCTTTCAGCTTTTTTTTTTTGTTCTCAAACTGTTCCTTTTTCTCTAAACGCGCAGATTGAAAGATGCTCGTATGCACAATGCTAGGGATATTTATCTGCAGCTAGCGATTTTTTTATCCCTAGCTACCTAGCTGCAGCTAATCTCTCACCACTTTTTTTTATCCCTAGCTACCTAGCTGCAGCTAATCTCTCACCACTGTCTTTTTTTCTCTCTTCTACGGTATCTTTTTTATTTTTTGTCAAATTACTTTTTTTATAGAATTAAAGGTGATCAAAGATGAGATTTGGGTCCGATAAAAGAAGATATATTTATGTTGCAGTTTCGGCTAGCAGAATTCGATTAAATCTTGGTGATTTTTCATGAACATTGGCAAAAGTCCCGGTTCCGGCTGTTCCAGTCTCGCGGGACCGGGACCATACATGCATTTGAAGTTGAAATATTAGGATTTACGGGCTGCTATTTTTTTTACAAATTTTCATAAGGAAACCCAGATAAATTCTCAAAAATTTCCCATTGGCGTCTATCGGCATCGATGGGCCCTTCTCCGTTCTCCTATGTGCTTAGGATTTACCTATTCTACCCCTGATTAAATTGGTTTAAGACCAAATACGGTTTTTTTATCAAAATATTAGTTTTTAATAAATTTGATCAATTTTTTCAAAAAAAAAAGTTCGCTTCACATGCCCGATTGAAAAAGGATCCCGAATCTGGCTTTCGTCCCGTTGAACCCTAGTATTTACTAATGGCGGTGATGAAAGCAAAGAATCCGAAAGATGAAAATTTTTCCAATTTTTTCTGCTATTTTTAAGAATTTGTTATTGGCTCAAATTTTCCATAACCAAACGAGGTCCCGGGAAAATTTTTAAGAGTTTTCAGCGCCTTTTCTTAAGGAAAAAACGGTTCGAATAATCGAGGTCCCAGTCGCCGGGAAAATTTAGCGTTATTTCTAGGAAATCTGGTGAAGAAGTGGATGATATAGGATTAAATTTTTAATCAGAAGAGATTCTTTACATATTATATTGATTAAATTCTATTACACATGATTTTTAAATTGTATTATGAATTTTTATTTAATTTAAAACGAATTATTTTTCGCAACTATCCTCATCTCGATGAGGATAGCAGTTTTTAGCTGCAGCTAGGTAGTCTTTACCTTATCCTTAGCATTGTGCATACGGATTTATCTGCAGATAGAGATTTATCTGCGGATAGTTAGCATTGTGCATACCAGCAAGAGAGAATCATCAGAGTCATTCAATTTGATCAACACTTTGTTTTTGTCGTTATACGTAAAATAAATTATTATTTTAATTTGGCGGCTATTTGATCAATTTTTAGCTTTTTTGAATAATCTGATCAGGTCTTTACAGTGATTGCTTTTCCTCTCATTACAGCAACAGATCCCTAATCATCCGATCAAATACTTTTGGCGATCTCTGCCCCTCACTTTCCGATCAGCAGGTCCTCCCTGTTTTGATCGTCCTTCCGATTCGATCAAATTTAGGCGATCCTTTGCCTCTTTATCTGATCGGATCCTTCCAGTGCATGAGCGTCTTCTCGCTTTTTTTTTGTCGATCAGCTAAGAATATCTTCGTAATAGCACTTTGTTCTATGTCAAGAGACTGATCAGATTTTTTGATGCTGTGTCCCCGTCCCATCGGTCCTCGGTCGGTGATGCCTTTTGCTGAACTGTCTGAACATCATGGACCCCTTCATGTGATGCCCTGTGGCACCGCCTCTTTCTCTTTCCCCGGCCGTTGAACCCGTCGCAAATGTGACTGAATGGCCTGCTGTTGAGGTGCTGGCCTTGTGTACTGCTCCAACTTCTTGTCCACGACGAATCGCGTCGATGCCTCTGGCCGAGTCGTTGACCATCCGAAGGGCGCCTTTCTTCTGAACCTAAAGCCCCCAGTGGATGCCAATTACAACAAATATGCCAACAATTGAACGGTACTTGGTGAATAGCCGAAACTCGTCGGCCAAACCAATGTGCCAACAGAACGGCCGCCAATGCCAAAGAGAGCAGTGCCATGCTGCACAAAATGGCCCAAAGCGGAATTTGTTCGGTGCGAACATTGGCCGAGAACGAGTCGAACTGCTGCTGACTTAGCGAAGAAAGAAGTTCGGTTGAGGTCGAAACAGTCGCAGACCCTTCGGGGCCGGGGGACGGTCGTCGACTTGAAGTCGGACTGCTGCTGATCAGTTGGACGGCACGAATTAATTGCTCTGAAATGAATTCAAAAAGTAGTTTTGTTGGCATTACCTTCAATCAAAAATGCTTACCCGAAATAACTTCAAATGGACTTTCTTCGGCATTGGAAATGCGTTCCAATTGCGATTCGCGTGACAAATGAGCCAAATTTCGTCTGAGTTTTGAACACGTCTTTAATTTGACGGAGAGAAGAAAATCCAACTGTAAGAAATCCATCACCTGAACAGACGAGCTACAAATGGCATTGGCACGCTGCTGTTGGACCATCCCAAAATGTAAGTGATCAGCTGAAGTCGAAAAGTATTATCAGCGCAATATTCCATTTTTTATACATTTTCAAATTCCCCAAATATTCTCTCACTGACAAAACTAACCAAGTCCGGATCACAACTGATCAAACTAACCAAGTCCGGATCACCATTGACCAAACTAACCAAGTCCGGATCACAACTGATCAAACTAACCAAGTCCGGATCACAACTGATCAAACTAACCAAGTCCGGATCACCATTGACCAAACTAACCAAGTCCGGATCACAACAGATCAAACTAACCAAGTCCGGATCACAACTGATCAAACTAACAAGTCCGGATCACCATTGACCAAACTAACCAAGTCCGGATCACAACTGATCAAACTAACCAAGTCCGGATCACAACTGATAAACTAACCAAGTCCGGATCACAACTGATCAAACTAACCAAGTCCGGATCACAACTGATCAAACTAACCAAGTCCGGATCACAGCGATCCCATGGATTTTGACCACTTAGCAATTGCATCAGAGTGCCGTGAATGAACAAAGCAGTGGCTGAGGAAAAGCCGTGAGACGGAACTAAAACAGATTTGATCACTTTAAATGTTTTTCGATTATTTTCACTTTTATTTGTCTGTGCCGCCAATGCTTCTCCACCGTTGCCCTTTTTGTGCTGTTTGTCGCTTGTTGATTTAGCACATTCGTTTATGCTTCAGAGAATTCAAATTTTTCAATAAATCGGCGAAAAATGCATTTTAAAATCGAAAATGTTGCATTTTAAAAGGGTCGCTGTGCCACCTGTTGATGCTCGCCTCAGGGGTGATCAAGAGGACAATTCGAATTTGGCGCAACTTTTTGTCCCTCCAAGCGGGGCGGACAAAGCATTGACGCCGCTGGGGCATTGGCAAAAGTGAAGAAGCATCACAAAGACAACCGGTCACATTCAGTGGAGCTAATTGAGCGGGCAAAGAAGGCGAAGTTGGCAATGGCACGCCGTGGAGACGGCGATCTGTCGACAATTAAAGCTTTGATCATCTTTTGAGAACTGAAATAAAGCCCCCTTTTGGGAAGGATTGAAAAATAGGTACCCGGGGGCTTTATTTTGGGAATTACGGTGGATGGCTTTAATCTCTGATCACATTTTTGTCCATCGTTTTGATGACCAACCGATCAGTTCGGCTTCAGTACGTGACAAAATGCCCGCCGGGTCACAGATGTACGAAATTTGATGATAGTGAAATTGGCAGAACGGCAAAAGTGAGGCGGACGAAGGCAAATGGCACGGATCCGGCAAGGGATTGAGCTGGATAAAGGCAGCAGAATGGGACAAAGAGGGATTAGGGAAATGGAGGAGGAGGACGAAAAGGAAAGGGATTAATGGAAGAGGATGAAGCGGATAAAGGCCGAGGATGAGAAGGTGGACGGATGAATGCCGCCGAAAATAAGGATTAGGATGAGGGCGACGAGGCATTGCGAAGCTGAAAAAGCCGAAATCGAATGAAAATGATGGCACACATAAATCCACCCGCATAAATTGCACTTTCATTAAGCGCAAAAATGGTTGGAATTGAAAAGGACAAATGAATGAATTGGGCGGGGGACGACGTAATTGACAGCCGCCGATTGACAGCCGACTGAATGATTGAATTGAATTGTCACCCAAAAAGGACATGCCAATGCTTTTTGAATATTCAATTAAATCATTGGAGCGGCGCGCAAGTAAAAAGCTTTTTTCTACTTCAAAATTTAATTTAATCTCGGAGTAAAACTTATTCTAGATTCATTTTATTTTTAATAAAATAATAATAGTTTTATTTGGGAAACAAAAATATTTTTGCGCTATTTTAGTCAATTTCGAAGATGGAAAAGTTTCAAAGTTTTAAAAAAATGCAAAAATAAGCGCTTCATTCAATTTGAAAAAAGTGAGATAAAAGAATGATGAGAAGGGCGG
Source organism: Heterodera carotae (assembly GCA_024500135.1). Lineage (NCBI taxonomy): Eukaryota > Metazoa > Nematoda > Chromadorea > Rhabditida > Heteroderidae > Heterodera > Heterodera carotae. The sequence continues at coordinate 5,386 of JAKKIK010001395.1, read as the reverse complement.
AAAGAGAAGGAGATTATGGGAAAATTTCTTTTCACATGCGTTTCGTTTTCGTTGTGTTCACAAAAATCCCTCGAGGGCAAAAAGTGAAGCGAAATGCAGCAAAAGGGGGGAAACGCCGGAGGGGACAAATGAACAAAATGAAGAGAATTGTGCAGAGACGCGAGAGGGGGAGGAGAGAGCAAAAGCGGGGGAGAGAGAGGGAAAAGGCGGGGGAACGGATGAAGCGGGGGGAAAAACGGGGGAACGGGTAAAGCGGGGTAGAGGACAAAAGCGGGGAGAGGGCAAAGGCGGGGAGACGGAAAAAAGGGGGGGGGGGAGTTTTTAAATACAAAAAATGCCGAAAAAATTCGTCCTTCGACTGAGCGTGCCAACAAAATGCGGCAAAAATATTTCGGTAAAAAGAATTTCGATTCTTTGGAGGCAAATTATTCATAAAATGCAAATGCAATGCATTTCAAAGCCTCGGCGATTTGTTGGAGATGCTGCTGCTTCCGTTCAAAAATTGTATTTGCTTAGACATTTTGCCAATTGCGAGCCGAAAAACGGACGGCAAAAAAAAAATGCCAAAAAATATTTGGCAGAGAAAATGGGGGACAAATGAATGAATGGCATTGGATTTTGGCATTTCGTCTCACGCACAAAGCGCAGCAACAGAACTTTGTTTGCCAAGTGAAGCACTAAAATTTCGAATTTCTAATTTAATTTTCTTAATTTAAGGCACAGAATCAAATTTTTTATTTTTGAATAAACTTTTTCTTTTTAGAAAGCAAAAAAATGCCATTGTCCTGAAAATATGAGACAACACTTTTTGTGCCACTTTTTGTTGGTGTTTGCCATAAACAAAGGGAATTTGGGGGGGGGGGGCAAATGAAAGAATGTCTCCCAGCGGCGGATTTTGTCCCCGGTGGGGGAAACGAAGAACAAATTTTGGAATTTTAAATAAGGCGTCTTTGAGGCAATAAATAATTTAAATTAATGCTTTAACTCTTTTTTGTTATTTTAATTTAAAAAGTGTGAATATTTGGTCAAATCATAACAAAGGCTAATTTGTAAGAAATTTAAATTTTGGTTCGGACTCACAAAATTTGAATTTGGCCCAACGCAATGTTTTTACGATGATGGAATGATCGATCGGCCCCAACGCGCGCACTTTTCCGATCAATCGATCAGTCAGTTTCTCCTCCTCCCGTAATTCGATGCTATTTATTTGTGCGATCAGTCGCCGGAACTGACTTTGGAGGATCACAAGCCTGACAAAGGAGGTGTACCCAAGTGACCGTGGGACTTCGGGATGAAACTTGGTGGGTGGGTAGCTTGACCCCGGTTTGTAGTGTGAAATTTTCACCGTTTTTGCGGAATGGACCTGTGCGCCGAGATATGAGGCTTTTCCTTTTCTTATTCCCACTATATTCGACAAAGGAGGTAAAGCAGTGTGAGCAGCGGCGGCGCGGAGGTTGTGTCCTTCCTTCGTTTTTTGCCCCCCATAAGTTCAAATCCCCGACAATGCAATTAATTTTTAATGCTTTTAAAATCAGATAATTTTTATTTAAATACCATTATAATAACTTGATCAATACGAATTTTTTTACCAACAAAAAATTGACCTATCGCTTATCAGCAAACAAATAAGGAGAAATGTATTCTCGTTGTATCTTTCCATAAGGAGAAATGTATTCTCGTTGTATCTTTCCAATCATTGTGGACAAACATCTAAACCAAATTCCCAAAAAATGCCATTAAACCCAACAAATGTCATCCGTTTACTGCAAGAGCATTATCGAGAAAAATCTCCATTGCCGACGCCATTGACCGTCGAAGAGAAGCAGCTGGCTGAAGAATTTTTGAAAACTTTGATTTTTTGTGCAAAAGAAGGCAGCGAAATTGAGATTTCCGACGAGCTCGTTTTGGATGAGTTCGCTACTTTTCGCCAGAAAGAAGGCCAGGTTGATCTTGACGAGGAATTTGAAATAGCAGATGAGTCCGAGAGCGAGGAAAGCGAAGAAATTGATTTGTCTCCAACAAGTACAGTATGTGTCCTCCTCATTTAAAATTGTTCCATGCTTATTATATGATGATCTATGACTTCACTCAGCTTCCACTAATTACATAAATAAATATATATATTTGTAAATTTAACTTTTTATTATTAATATTGTAAACATAAATGTGTCTAATGTAATATAATATTACCTATTTATCATATTTACATATATTACTTTACTCCCGACTTTACTTTCCTTTTTTTTTTGTTTTGAACACTTTCCCGTCCCGCTTTTTTCTCTGTTTGCCATCATTTATTTATTCTTCACTGATTGATAAGAAACGAATCGATCGGTCCCATCCAATTGCACTGCTCAAAAAAGGCAAAAACGATAAAAAGGGGGCATAATCAATGTGTGTAAAAGAGGAGTGAGTATTCATTCAAATCGAAGAAAAAAGGGGAAAAAAGAAAGAAAGAAGGAAAGAAAGAAAGAAAGTGGAGCATGGAAATGGAAAGGAATGAAATGGATTGATCAATTGGAATTACAATTATTTCTTTTCTTCTTTCTTTCTTTCTTTCTTTCTTAACCGACGCCCCCATAAAAATATTTGACCTAAAAAATTGGAAGCCGATGGATTAAATTTCTGTGAGTTACTTTAATTAAATAAATCACAAAATTATATCTTTAGAAAATGGAAAATGATTCCCCGAGGGATTTTTGGCCCCAAACAAAAAAAAATTCGGCGGATTGATCGATCAATTTGTGTGCTGCTAATTTCGCGAAGAGAAGAAACAAACATTAATTTGTTCATTCACTTTTTGACAGGCGCTGAATAAAAAAATGGGCCCACCCAAAGGCAACGGACAAACGAAAAGAAACGAACACAAAAAGGGGCGGCAGGTGGGCGAATTGAAAATAAAAGTGGGCGAACGAATTGAACGCATTTCATTCATTCATTCATTTTTTTGAGGGCGGCGGCGCACGGAACATTCGCCGCCACTTTTTCCCCCATTTTTTTCAAATCGGCCCATCGATCGGTTCGAAAACTTCCTTTTTCAGCCTCTCCGACGACGGTAAAGGTCAGTCACTCCGTGGGCAACATTCATTTTTCTTTGTCGACCAAATATATATTAAATCCAACTTTTGTGGCGCGGGGGGGGGGAGGGGGCATGGCCGAATTATTATTATATTTGGCCGTATTATATTTGGCCGAATTATTATTATATTTGGCCGAATTATTATTATATTTGGCCGAATTATTATTATATTTGGCCGAATTGATTTTGTTATTATTAAAAAGATTTAATTTCGAAAGAAATAAAATAGAAATGCACATCAGCAGAAGATACAATAGTTTGTTTGCCTTTAATGGCTTCTTCCCCCATTTTTCCCAATTCTCAAAATTTAGCCATTTTAAATTTGGTATTGAAAGACGAAAAAGGCTAATTCGATTGATTTCTTCAAGAATAAATTCTTTAGCCGTCGACAATCCCTTTATTATGTATTAACGCATTAATAATTTAAGATTTGCAAATATTTCATTTTTCCAACGGATTATTTCAACATTTTAATTTAATATTTTTATAAATAAACCTAACAATGACAATTCATTCATTTTTTTTTAGTTTGTTTTTTCGCATTTCAAATGCATTTGCTTGCTCATATTGGAAATGTGCTTTTGGCAATGTTTGCCCGCCCCAATTGATCACATAAATTAATTAATCATTCTTTTCTCGAAAAATTCCGCCAAAAATTTCGGAACAATTTTTGGTGGGCCATTAAATTCGTTCATTCCTTTTCCAATGTTTTCCCATCGCTTTATGCTACTTTAAAGCAATTCAATGCATTTTCTTTTTTTTCACAATTAAATTTTAATAAATTTCATTTTTTTTAACTTTTTGTCGCAATTCGCCGTTTTAAATTTGGTTTCATTCGAAAGCTTTACCGGTTTAGAAGTACAATAAAAATTAAACAGAAGCTAATAAGCAGTAAACGAATTCAAAAAAAAAAAAGTTTTCCCTTTTTATAATTTTAATGGCCCTTTTTTCTTTTCCCTTTTATCCATTTATTGTTGGAATTGATCCGACGACAAATCTCATCCCTTTTAATCCCTTTTATTAAATATATGAATATTATTATTATTATTACTATTATTATTTGCTAACATTATCATCATCATACTTCTTCATTCGCAATGTCAACTCGGGGGGCCGTCAGCAGAAAAACCAAAGGTCAGTTTTTATCGGCGGCGGCGGAATGAAAGGAATTGGCGGGGAAATTGGGCAAATTGAATTTGGATGGCCCGGGGGAGGGGGCAGCAAATGCACATACATTTGTACATATAACAACCACTTTTGTATTGATGGACACTTTCATCGCCCGAGGGAGCGGCAAAAACATTCGTTTCAAAACAAAACATGTTCGTTTTATAAAAGAATGAATTTGTGACACTTTACGGGCGACCCAATTGTTGCAATTTCATGCATTTTTATGAAACGCTTTCACTTGGTAATCCATTGGCATTTCAATTCATATAAACTCCCCAATTTGCATGTGCCATCTTGTCCAAATTTTTGCCAATTTCGCTGGGTACTTTTTTTGGGATGGTCGATGCCATTCCAAAGAATTGAAATTTTGAAACGAATACATAGTTGTATTCCCCTTTAATTTTCTTCTGTTTTTGTGTTTCTAATTGCTTCTTTTTGCCCTTTTGTTCTTCGGCTTGTTGTTCGTTGCCCACGGCACCAAAAATCGATTGACCCCTCCCCTCCCTCTTCTTTTCCTTTCCCTCCTTCCTCTTCTTTTCCCCTCCCCTCCCTCCCTCTTCTTTTCCCCTCCCCTCCCTCCCTCTTCTTTTCCCCTCCCCTCCCTCCCTCTTCTTTTCCCCTCTTCCTCCCTCCCTCTTCTTTTCCCCTCCCCTCCCTCCCTCTTCTTTTCCCCTCTCTCCCTCCCTCCCCTCCCTCTTCTTTTCCCCTCCCCTCCCCTCCTTCCTCCCTCTTTTTCCCTCTTCCTTTCCCTTCTTTTTTTCCTCCATTCTTTTGCCCTCCGTAATAAGCCCATCTTATAACTAGGCTCACTCCTTTTCCCTCTCATTTTAGCACCTCTCTTTCCCCATCTTCGTCTTTTTACCTTCTTCTACCCCCCCCCTCCCCCCCCCCCTCTTTTACTAGTCCCTTTTCCCTCCTTTTAGGGTCACTCTTCTTTTTCCCCCGTTCCCCTCTTTTAAATAATACACCCCTTCCCTCCCACTCTCTCTTCCTCCATCCTTTTAGGCCGTGGTGAGCCGATACTTCAAAAGTATGGATGTGCCGATACTTCAAAGGTATGGGTGTGGGCGATACTTCAAAAGTATGGGTGTGGTCGAAACTTCAAAAGTATGGATGTGGGGATTTTCGAGGGCGAGG